>OMOT01013564.1:6688-23521 GCA_900312575.1 Acanthochaenus luetkenii | reverse complement strand
ACACACTTACAACATGCACACACACAAACGCCACAGAAGATATGCACATAAAGGCCTCCATGGCTAGCCGCAACCTAGGATCATTGCACAAATGCTTTGGTCTGCTGTAACTCTACGCCACAGATTATTTTATATTTCCCCCCCATGCAATCCCTACCCACAGACTACTAGATATGGAAAAACTGGTCATCGAGAAGTAGTTATACTCCACCCACTTCGAAAATCTATAACAATTGTCAATTGGAAACATTCACCTGTATATACTGTACATGACTTAAGCAGTTTTGTTCTTAAAAGTCAATGCCTTGGCAGGTATGACATTACAGAGATATGGGCCCCTAGGTGGAAATATTACAAAAGAATCGAACTCAATCACGTCATAATGCCGTTGGCTTTCTCTATGTCAGATTTGGCCAACTCTCCTCTTGGTCAGATTAACGACTTCTCCATGCGGAGCAGGAGAAGAGCGCTCAGTTGGCACCGTTGCTCCTGCCTTAGCGTTGATGGGGATGTCCGCGCTCTCTCGTTTAGCCTCCCGTTACATCCGCCTCCATCCAGAGCAGTGATGTGAGCTATTTTCTTTTGCCATTATCTTGCGGTCATATTTCTTGGATTCTGATTCCTTCCCTGAACCTTGGCGTGCGATGCTACGACAGTCTTGTTCCTCCTGTCCTGTTTTTTTCCACCTCTTAAGTGGAGCTTTAAAACCCCTCTTCACCATTGGGCAGGGGTTTGAGGGGAAATTTGGAGGGACCGATGGGTGTTTTTTTGAGCCGTGTTTATCTTGAGGCTTTGGTGAAAAACCATAATATGTGTCCCGCGGGCCATATTTCCTTGTTGACCTACTATTGAGCGCTCTGTAGTTGATATGCCAGTGGTTTTGGAAAAGAAGGGCGGGATGGCGGGAGTGTGAGTGCTCTTTTCCGTATAGGTCTGCGATCTGCTGAATGGGTTTAGACAGGCGGGGATGAAACGCTATCCATGGTACACTGTATTTTATATAGGAGGGAAGGAAAAGGAGAGTAGTCTTGATGGAGTGACAGTTTGAAAGAGAGAGAGGCTTAGAAAGAGATTACGGCTGACAGAAAATGCTGGAGATGAAACAAGAGTGGTGTAAGGGGTCAAAGTTTGAAAGCTGTTGTCTGACAGCAAGCGAGACTTTAGATTGTAAGCCTCATTTATTTGGAATGAGAGATTAGGAGAGTCTCTGTCGTTCTCTCTGACTTTTCTTAAAGTCAGTCGTAAAGTCAGGCACGTGAAATAAATGTTGATCAGCTTGTGTGACATTAATATTACTTGAAAGCCTGTCTATTCCATGAAATAATCTAGCACGTTTTTGTATATACCGTCCCGTAAACGTTTCTCGAATTCGGCATCGTCAGTCATCCAAAAACATCTAAAGAAAGGCTGACGCATTAATTGCTAACCAGACATCTTGCGTTATCACCTTCCCTGTGCCTTTTTGTACTGACATTGTCCACACACACTGCCGATACAGTCGCATCTTCAATAGTTTTCTCAGCTGATTACAGAAGCATATGGGTGAGGAATGGTTGATTCCCGAGCCGTACTGTGGCAGGCTGATGGATTGTTTCCTGTCTCAGAATCTGGGTGCTACAAGACAAAGCCCAGTTGACGTGTTGATGTGTGAGGGCTTGAAAGACCTGTCAGCACTGCAGCCCGAGCACCGTGGCAAGCTAAGGGCCGAGAGGGATATTGCGCAAGAGCCTATGCCATGTCTATCACTTAACATTGGCGGCTAACATTAGCAACTCTGTGTTATTTTTCATTTATGCGTTGTTTCTCATGTCCTTATGATCACTTATCAATGCTTGGCTCATCCTAGATATTTTCTTGAGCAGCGGGTTCCATAATTACAGCTTTATCCCCTTTGTCTGACACTTTTGTTTGAACCATCCGTTATGGAGGCAGTGAGGAATGGTCAGCAATCGCTTCAGCAGAACTCTGCGCCAAGCAAATCCATCGGGTGAAGAAGGCTACCGAGGGAGACATTAAGACAGTAAACACGTGTGTCAAAGACATTCCTCACCACGGTTCTGATGTAAAAGACAGCCTGATGTATAAATTGGATTGCACTGATGTTCATTCAGGGAGCAAATTGGACTCTGCTGCGCTTGGATTCATCTGTAGGAGACAGGCTACGAGGAAGTGTCACCATAACCACATATGTCAATAAGATAAAAGTAATTGCTAGGCATACAGGTTTACTTAAATCATGTCAATCTTGTTTACTTTAGATAATCTTACTTAAAGTTGTTTGAGAAGTGTTTTGCACAAAACTTAATTGCATGCATATAAAAGATTCAGTGGATTCAGTCTTACTCGAGGGGAATTAAAGCAATGTGTTCTAGGTATCATCCATTCTTCTTAATATTTTCCACACTTGTAGGTCAGGTACCGGTCATAACAAGGAACTGAAGTACACACGCCCCGTAGCTCTCCTAGTTATTGCGTCATTATTTAACCAAGGCAAAAATGTCTGTTTGGAGGATGCTCCAAGGGTTAAAGCCTCCATTGACCAACTTTATCATATTACTATCACTTTCTGTGATTGTCCCACAGCCAAAGACAACACACAGTACATTTTCAACAATTAAAAACACATGTTACAGATGTGACTCAATTTTGGGGTTAAAAACGGAAACCTTAGCTGTGTGTAGCATATACAAGAGATCAGACACGTATTTTCACGGCTAGAAAAACTTCAACTAACTTCAAGTGTAAATACTCCACACATCATGAATAATAAGCTGTTGAAACAAACCAGGTGCCTTTTATTTAGAATTGTTGCTTGGTGTCTCTTCTCTACAAGTTGGTTGTTAACTGTTGTGTCTCATTTGTAATTATGAAAGAGATTAACTTGAGAGCCTGGTTCATGTCTACATTTCAAGAGGACCTGTTGTGCAACTTTGACCATCATTGCTCTTAACTCTCATGTCATCATTGTAGTAAACAGACAGGATATGGACTCAGTGTTTGCAGATAATTGCAGATAATTACAAAATGTTCCATGTTTTTGAGAATTTATCAATGTTTTCCATATTATACAAAGTGAAATTGGACTAGTAAATGCCTTCTACACAAGGTAATTATGTAACCCTGATGAAAGCTTTTGCATCCAAAACCCTTTTATCTTTTGTCCCCCAAGAATATTAATTATTTCATTTTTTCAGTTTACTTTTATTGGTGGAGCTGTGACAGTTTTTTGTTTTTCCTCTTGGTATATTTAAAGCCAACATGATAAGCTGCAGACCTGGGTAAAATAGTATGTTTGTTTTAACCCTGTTGGAGTACCAGATGGGTGGGATTTTACCACATAGGACAATACAATAAGTACTAGAAAGTAAAAAGCTTGCTCCGAAATGGCCAATAAATGATTAAATTAACCATGTTGCCATCCTGAATCTTTTTTCCTATTCTTAGTACTAGAACGTGTAGAGAATCACAGGAAAGTATGGGATATGATGACAATTTACCTGGCACTAGCCGAGTTGTCCTGGTGCAGTAAACCCAGTCAATATGGTACAGGTGAAAAAAAAGCTAAGAATTATTTGCAAATACTATTTGACCTAGGTCTGGTTAGCAGTGATTTAGTGTGGGGGCCTCTGCAAAGGCCCACATTTGCAGATCGCAGCCACCAAAACCATCCCATTGGGCGTTCATGAGTTGCATTTAATGTGTCAGAGAGACGGGATTCACAGGAAAACAATTTCACACAACATTCAAACAAAAGAAAACGGAAAAGGCAGATACACACACCATGATGTATAGTACACATATTTCCTTTAAAGTACTCTACCCCTATACTCCTGTTTGTTGTACTTCCAGTCCCCACATCTGCTATCCTGGGAGACTAGATGTATATATATTTAAAAAAAAATCTCAATCACAATGTTGATTACTGCAAAAGTTTAAGAGTTGTGACGACATGAAAGTTCTTGCAACTTTATTCTTTTTGGTTACAGTGACAACACAGCTATGCAACAGTGATGATATGGGTCCGTCACAGCGAAACATCTGTAGAGTCATAAACCAAATGTTGATTGCCCTCCACTTAGATTAATTAATTTCCCCACCACTCAAAAGCTCTGCCAAAGCATAGGCCTACATTATTATAGCCTAGTCATAGTCACACTCAATGTATAGGGATTTCTCATCACAAAAATTAGATCGGCCTACCGCCTAAACATCCTCATCTGGTGTTAGCTATTTAGAAAAGCAGATGAATTATACTTTGTGTAGGCCTATTGGTCAATTAATAGATTTGTAATTTGGTGACTTGTGTAGTACATTATTTAGCCTATAGGTACTAGTTTGTTGTTATATACCTAGAAGTGGTGCTATTTCCTGTATTTTTCATTTTTCTGCATCAAATAATATAGATAAAGCTCTTTGCCTCTTTTAATGTGTTGAATCCTTAGCGACAACTATCAAGAACTACCAGACATTATCATAATTTAAATTGTCGTAAAACCGTGACGTTTTCAAAGACTTTCTTCCTGAAAAAGTGCGTAGGAAGCTTCATAACTACCTCTCATGTCCAACTCTGTGATTTTCAGTCCTAGACAAACTTTCAGCGAGATTCCTTGGAGTTCCAGAAGAAAATTATCTTTTAGTGTATTCAAACTGAACTATATTTGAATATTATTTGCTGAACAAAAGTCTGTTTTTGCATGTGTTGAAATTGATATCTTATACTCAATATTCAGCAAAAAGAACTGCGGTAGAAGTTTTGGTCAGTATCATTCAGCCCCAGCTTCTGTTTTTCCACCGTTCTTCTGAAATCACACTACCAATAGTGTTGGGAACATCTACAGTGTATTTTGTCCTTGAGCTTCAAATGAAGTACAAGCAGTAAGAGGCTGGCTTCCGTACTGATAAAACAGTGGAAACTGTGAGATATGGGGCACTCAGGTTCCCTGATTGAAATTACCCTTAGAAATAAACTCTTCTATGAGACTGCTCGGTCTGGCAAATAAATAAAATGTTTTTTTATATCAGCCTTGGGGAATAAAGGACACAGTTTGGTCCCTATCACTGGCTGCCAGTGGGCTCACTTGCTTGACTCTTTGACCTGAGCTGATGCAATTAGGTTCTGGTTTTACTAGACTGCATATGAGGGCTCAACCGTACCTCTCTAAGTTCCTATATTTAACTGCCTTCTCCAACTGACTTGTAGCATTATGTCACCAGATAGAAGCCACTGCCTTAGGGAATGGCCCAGTCTCTCTGTCCTCCTTGTAACCCCCTCAGGCGTCAGTTCTGCAGTGCCACGAAGATGACAATAAAGTTACCAGTCTTCCCACAAATCAGCTACATTTCCAGTGTATCTAACTTCTGACTAATTTTGTATGAAGTACATTAGGAAACCAAAACAAATTAGTCAACCAGACAGGAAGGAGTTTAGGGCGGAACGGATGACAGGAGCAGGATGCGTGTCGAATGTGAACAGCCCCAGATGTGGCAGTGATGTCTTCTGTTCAGTTTCACAGGACTGGGAGAGAGAGGATATGCAGTCACTGCCACCGGAGATTGGTAGAGACACACAGCAATGTCTATTGTGGAAAGAAAACACATTTTTTAAATGGGTTTATTTATTGATTTTACCATTTTATTTTGATGTGGGAAAGCTTCAAATAGCGTAAATCAGTGATCACCAAACTGGGGTCCTGGGACCCTCAGGGATCCTTTAAGGGGTTCCAGGCGGTCCTCAGCAAACTGAGGAATAATTCAATTTCACTGTTATTTAACTCACTAGATGTTAACACAATGGGAGAATATATAAGAATGATCAGAGGTTTCACTCTCTCTACTCTTATCTGCCCATGTACAGTAGAGATACACAACACATCTCTTCTTAGATCCCTGGAACTAAAACTTCTTCAAACGGGGATCTGTGGCCTAAAGCTAGCGCTTTTGGAGGTCGTTAAATCATTGGAACCCATGGCATAAACTGCATAAAGCCCCATAGGTGTACAGGTAATTCTGACATGTTGATGTATGGTGTATCTTCTTAAATGTCCAAAATTATCTATAGGTCAACTTGTTTTGTTTATTTTGTGTTTAGAGTTTTTGAGAAAATGAGGTACCGTTTCAGAAAACGTTTGTAAACAATTCAGAAAGAACTGTAATAACTAGATAATATGGCAATATGGTCTCCATCTTGAAGCACAGGGGATCAGTCAAGCTTGAAGGTGGGTGGGAGTCCATAAATAAGCCACAGTGCTTAGCGTCTACCCAGATCTGAATGCAAGTCCCACGCTCCCAGTTTCCTCCCAACCCACCTTGGCGGTTTAGCCGACTCCAGCGGCTTTACACAGCTAATTTATGCACACCCCCTCCTGTCATACCCCTTTTTAAACGTCACAGTGGCCATGGTTGTGTTATGAAGGGGGGTTTGGGTAACTGTTTGTTTAGTGGGACCCTGGTGGAGTTTGCCTGTGCGTTCACCAGAAAGCTGCTAAAACATATGAGCTCTCCTACATGTGCTAATGGGAAAACCTCTGCGCTGAGAACTTATGAGCGGAGTTTCAGGAAGCTGTAAATGTCACTGCTGATTCTTAATTACGTGGCCCATTCCTCCTCTGCGCTGTAGGTTACGTGTGGTGGTTTAGAGGCTCGCTCAGGTGGAATCAGACAGTGGTTACTGGCTTTATTCAAAAAGTCACCATAAAGAGTCAATTCTTTCTAAATATTGTGTGCGAAGTATATTTTGTATTGATTATTAATAATCAGATGGGTCTTTGCAAGCATTAACTTACCGAGACAACAAATAACCTCTTATGTTGACGTCATTGGAAACCTCGCCAGAAATTATTTGGCCCTGTTTTTATAGCCGATGTAAAATATCAGCCATTTTTAATGTTGAACCTACCACTGTGAACCCATCCAGCACAACACTGTCAACACAGTTCCTCACTGGAGGTCCCGGGCCGTGCAAGTTGACAAGACAAGAAATTCTGAGAAACAAATCGTTTTGTTTTCATTTGTGCTGTTATAGCTTCTGGGACCACTATCCAGGCAGAACAAATATCTTCCTCTGAGGGGAGTTACAGGCTCTGGGTTCTCTCATAAGGTCTACTGTATGCCAGCGGGGATGGGCCCGTTAAAGGCCAATTTGGCATTTGTCTTTCCCGTGAGTGCATTATTTATCCCCAACATAGCCTTGCATGCAACACTCGTCTCTACTCTTCTCCTCAACCACGATACAGTATCCTCAGAAGGTGTGTTTATGGCTCAGTAAATCTGTCAACTTCATATTACTGCCAAAGTTTGAAACCAAAAACTGCCATCTCTCCCAGACCCAACAATCCAATGGACCACCTCATCATCTCAAATAGTAAGTGAGCTAATAAGAAGAAAGATGGGACACATGATAATGCAGTATGGGTGAAAAATAAATGGATGAAAAAAACATTTGTCAAGTAAGATTGGCCAATATGGTAAATGCAGCATCTAGACATACTGCAATGCCGATATTCCCAATGCTTTGGCATCATCAAGGACAATGACAAGTTCTAAAAAGAAGTGTTTTATGTGCTGTCGGGTCATCGAACCTTTTAAAGTGTCTGTTTTAGCATTAATACTGCTTATTCTGTCTTACTCTATATCTTTGAATTGCCATTCTGCCTTGACCCCCCCATCTGGCTTACATTTTATTTAGCTGATTGTGGGAGAATTACATTTTTTATTTGAATCCTCTGGTTTTGGGGAATGGGGAAGTGTGGTTGATTTTCAGCTGCAGGCCGTAAAATTCCTGTCCTGGTAAAACATTTTATACTGTGGCCCGGAAAGCTTTTTAAACAATGGCTTTGGTGTAAATCATGCCTGGAGCACATGCGTCGTTTGTGGGGGTGGCGGGAGGCTACCATTTATCCCGCCTGAACAATTTAAGTCTCCTTGTGGGAGCCGAGCATTTGGGGTCTTGAATGTAACTTAATGTCAGTCCCCGGTAACTTAATCTCCATTTCTCTCTCTCTCTCTGAGACACCGCCGAGACCCAAGGGCCTGTTCACTCACGCCATCGCCCCGTGATATGGCAGTCTTTTAATTTGACCTTTTATTCTGCCACAAAGGAATAGGGAAGGGATCAGTTGCTGAACCGCTGCTGCTAGGAAAGCCTGCTGGTGACCCTTGACAAGAGTTGAAAAATAACCTCACTTTATGTTTGTGTTATTTTGCATGGGAGACCTTCTCTATTACTATTATTATATTTTACTCCACAGTGAATAACTATGCACTGTTGAATAGTTTTGGTTCTATTTTCAAAAATGTATGGACAATCATGTTGACAAAAAAGTCAAGGCACCCAGGAAATTTAGCTGACAAACAATGTATGGTTTAACCACCAATTATCACCAGAATATAGAATTTGGGGAGGATGAAAAAAGCCCAAAGGAATAACTGGCAACGTGATGCTGGAGATTTAGAGCTGTGGTAGAACTTCCTACATCATGGTCATTATCTCAAGGCTTACATCTCGCCTCATGGAAATGTCTCAGTCATTTTCCATTTGGAATATAAAAAGCGTTTATGCGAGGGATAGTACAGTATACGAGTTACGATACGATTATGTTTTGGACAGCAACTTCACTTCCTATATAAATTAATCATCTCAACGGGGAACCTGGGAAGGGCTTATCCTTTTTAATTGCCTTTTGTTTTTATTTTTTTACTTTTGTTGAGAGGAATAGGATGAGGAATAGGATGTGGCATTTTCTCTCTCCCTGTTCAATGTCTCCTTGTGTCATTTTCTCACTTTCTGTCTCAATTCTTTCTCAATTTCTGTCTGGAAAGAGAAATGTTAAGAGTAATTATTGTCCAAACATTGTATCTACATTAATACAAATAACCATTTCAATAAATTCCCCTCATCTCCTGACCTTCTCTCATGCATCATAATATCCACGCATGCCCTTGTGTAAAATAACTGTATCACTTTTGCTCACCTCATCTTCTTGGATGGTTATTTTTACTGTCAGGAGACACCTCTAGCAATGCTGTGGTAGGGAACTGGCTCAGAGCGAGTGTCAATCAACACATTCATTTCCTCCTCGGGTGTTTGGTTTTAAACTTTGGGCACACCATTGATGCCACGGTTTATTTTCTGTAGTCATACATTCGCAAATATGAGAAGGATCTCCTCTGAAAGCAAATATCGGAAGGTTGTGGATTAAGGGTGCGTGGGAGTGTAATTCTGTGTTAGTCTGTGAAAATGTGTGTTGATGTCCCTCACCTCTAGCACCACAAAATACACTGGTGTTAAGTGGATTTTTGTGTGTGTGTGTGTGTGTGTGTATTTGATGATATCCCAATTCCCATTTCCCTCTACCAAGTCAAACAAGCCAAGTGCCATGCAAGGGTGTTTTCTAAGTACTGTAAGCAGAGTGTAAGACTTCAATATGGGTTGGTAGTGTAGAATCTAAAAGTCAACTCTGTGTGTGTGTGTGTGTGCGTGTGTGTGTGCAGACTGTGTAGTGCTCAAGTGTCGAAACATCCGTTCCCATGTTGTGATTAGAGTTGCTGACTATTTGCTCTGGAGTGCACCACATTCCTCACAGCCTTAATTGATAGCAATTATGTGGTTTCTGATTTGGTGTTTGATTGGGAGGTGGATTTGAAGTCTTGATTTGAAGGGCACAGAGTTTTTATTGTCTTTGGAACTTCAGGGTTGAATGCCCGAATGATATTTTGCCTACAGCCATGTAAATCACTTCAAGGGGTACCAGCTTACCGGTTGGCAATAACTGCTCTATTCCTTTTTTTTTTTTAACTGTTCATGCTATGTTTTGTTTCAAATTTTGTTATTGTATCTTGAAATTGCAAATAAAGTTACAACTGGAAAGCTATTCGATGTATATTCCCCCTGTGCCAAGAACTGTCCATCTTACTAGTTGTTTTTCTATATTACCATAGGAATTGTCCCTCCAGGGGACACCTGGCTTGTTCCCCACCTCCCCCCTGCAAATGTCCACTAAACCACCAGATGTTATGAAAGGGTCTATTGAAGCTTCTGGAGGCTTTTTCCTCACTGAAACGATGAATGAATAGAAAAAAAAGTGACTGTGGCTGAGAAATCTATACTGATCGCAGCGTCTTCTGTGACCAGAGTGTATCATCTGATTTACATGGGGCTCTCGCACGTAGCCTCCATTTCTAAAGACCACAGCATAGTCAGGATTATGCACTCTCAAATATGCCCTTGTTTGCATGTATGTTTGGAGGCAGCATGTACTGCAGTGGCGAGCAGTGACCTCTGGACCTGGGATGTTCTTTTGCAATGATATTCCTTTTTTTTCTTCAAAAGTCCTCAGTCCTATTTGACAAGTAAGTTAGTGTGTGGCGCTGAGCTAACCTGGCATGGGAAAGGCCAATCAGCTAGCTGGTGGCAGTTTTGCGCATGCATGTTTCCAAGATAAGCTGGTTCACAGACAGCTTTTCTGCCCACCATTCTCATGGTCAGAGAATACATGCATTGCCATGAATACAGCTGGAAATGACAAAGAGCACATGATTTTATACTAATTTGTTACCACGCTTGTAAACAAAACGTGGCAGAGACACGTTTGGCGGAAATGGTGTAAACCTGTTAAGTGGCCTCAGGCCTCGTTGTGAGACTAACGGGGTTAAAGCTTCACGCATCCACAGGAAAAGGTATATATTAAAATATTGATCTCAGAATTGTATGCATCGATATCTGATCATTCAAATTATTTGAATCAAAAAATAAAATACAAATTCAACCCAACTCTTTTCTTTCAAATATGCTGGTGAAAAATGAATTGATTACCTTTTCTTATTTGTATTTCTCCCTTAACACAAAAATGGGAAATAAGATTAACATAAAATGTATAAAAGGTGAATTTTCATTTGTGAACTTCCAACTAATCCAAACACTGCCAAAGGTCATCAGCAGGGAGAGATCATGTAGAATTTAAAGTAATAAGAATTCACTAATTTACGGAAGAAGTCAACTAAAGACGGCAAAAACATAGTGAATTATTCACAGCCTGGTATGACTGTGGTCAAGTGAGCCGTCTCTTGTGAAACCACGGTCCAGCCAGCCGCTCTTTATATTGTGTTGTGTGTCTAAGGGTGTCTTTACGGTATTTATCCAGCATTTAGTAAAGATAACTGTATTCTCATAGTGTTTGGTCAAATATAGCGGAGCTACGAGGTCCAGATTACATACAGAGCCACGCTCGTGATAAGAGCTGATGATCCATCACATACAACTTTTTTCTGATTGTATCAGTGGAATAATTAGCTCAACTGAAAACCGTTGTTTAACAGGCAGTTCAAAAATGCAATAGAGATTAGTTCTGTGTCACGATCCTCTGTGTTTGTTGGTTATTCCAGTCCATGTTTAGAGAACGTAAAGCGGGGTCGGGAATGGCGTAAAATACGCCTGTAAAGCAGTTCTGCTGCTTTTTTGCGGCAATGGCGATAAATGAAAATATCTACCGATTTACATTTTTCCATCGTCCCACGATATCTCAGCTCAAATGTTTTGGTGTGGGCAGAGCTGATCTTGTGACTGTTTTCATGACATACTACATCCGGCCCACCATTGAGTACAGTGCACCAGTGTGGCACTCTTCCCTGACAGACTACCAATCAAATCCAAAAAAGAGCCTGCCGCATTATTGTTGGCTGAGAGTACAACCATTACCAAACCTCCCTCACCAACCTCAGTTTCTGCCGGCTCTCGGAGAGAAGGGAAGAGCTGTGCCGGAGTTATGCTCAGTATGTCCAAAATTCCCACCTGAGAGAACTCACCACCGCCGCTATTTGTAGTTTAGGCAAAGCAAATGCACAATCAAACAAAAACCATGTAGTGTACGGTAACACCATGCAACTTGCAGATTACAGGTTCGGCAGCATACTGCCCATTTAAATGTATTGGTTTACTTATTTTATACAGTTGATTTTAAATTGCTTCTTCAAGTGTATAATGTTTGTTACACGCTATACATGATGACACCTATATTCATAATTTATATAAGCACAGATTATCTATTGCGGTTACAAACACACATTGTGATACAAATTGGTAAGCAAGGTTCACTCTACATTGGAGAGAGAGAGTGGCAACTCGGGTAAAATTCCAAAACTTTTATGCACCTTTTTTTTGGTCAGAAAGATTAGCAACCGCAGTCGCGAAGACATAGCCACCTAACACCAGTTGACTGACTGATCTGAATGTGGCTCCTTCCTGATGAACATGTCTTGTGCTGTGGGGAAAATAACAAGTTTATTCCAGTCCCAGTATTCAGTTTTATGGCTGTTTCATGTGGATATATTTGTTTTTCTCTCTGCAGTTTGCAGGGCGGTCAGGACTAGACTGAGTTATATGCGTGCATGATTGACAGGCAGTCACGCCTCCTCGCAGAGAGCTCATCTGATTGGTTGAGCCCTACTGGGAGCGGTGAGATTTTGGAGAGCCTGAAAACAGAGGCACGGGCGATCACAGAGGCCTGATCTTCTCCCAGGCCATTTTAATTACGATAGCTGAGATCGTGTTGTGACATTTTCACTAAATAATACAAAAATAAAGTTGCCTACTCCAGTTTAAGAAAGTCGAGAGAAAATATATTTACAGCTGTTGTCTGTCTGCCATTATTCCTGCTATGTGTCTCGGTAAGCGCGTGTGCACACAGATACTCATACACACACACACACGTGTGAAGTTGTGAAGTTGCAGCTGGCCAGCTCCCTGTTCGAAATAGCACGCTTGACTGAGGCCTATTTATTGATTGACTGGTGTGCCAGACCTGAGGACTCAAGGGGTTTGGATCCCCGATTACGCCCACACATACACACACTTCACTCTCTCACTCACACACACACACTCCCGTTCCTCCTCCCTCCCCTTCCCCAACTTACTCCTGAGGAAGAGAGGGAGCAAGTCAGAGAGGAGACGGCAGGCAGGCAGGACACACAGACAGAGTGACCCAGAGAGAGGAGCATCACACACCAGGCTCACACATATACATGCACATGCACATGCACACTCATACACACACACACTCGCATATATTTATACAGACTGCTTAAACAGACACACACTCAGAATTGGAGTGATCAGATTGCCCACTTGTCATTTGAAAAGGCATGGAGCCAGATTTTTCAGCTTGCAGGCTCCTGGTGACGGCACTTCTTTTCCTGGTACTGTATAATAATATATACTTTTAACAGTTTTCTCTCTGTTTTGTCCTATTGAAAAAGACAAGAGGTTCATGTTGTTATTTTTGGTGTTTTGTTGTCTTTATCTTTGGATTACTTCAAGTAATGCATTCAGAAAATGTATCATGATGTGATCTAATACATTTCTTATTGTGCTGAAACGCTTGCATGTATTTTATGATTATGTGACTCTATACAGTTGGAATGCACTCTCCAGATCCTGGAGTCTTCTTAGCATTAGCTTTAGCAAGGCAATTAAAGTCGTCTTATTTACTTATACCGAGAGTCGTCATGCCTCCTCAGTGTTTTTGATGTCATAAAAGGTGACTTGTCATTCAGGCGCGGGTCAGCGAGGTTAGGTCTCCCTGTCACATTACAGTGACCGCCTTGTGGCATGAAGGTGAGTACAGTGCTGTGCAGTGCAGTGCAGAGGACAAGGGATTCAACAGATGTGCAAAGATCATATGTCTTGCCAACTGAAAGGCCATCGTATGTATATTGACATAGTCTGCAAAAGGAGGCACCAGAGTCAGGTTTCTTTCCCCTGTCGAGGAGTTTTCCATCTTCAAGGAATATGTCCTTAGTCTCAGTTGCTGACAGGTGACTTAAATAGTGCCTGTCCATCAGAATAACATATAATGTGGAGCTCTGTGGTCTTTTATCATCTGCTCATTTCCTCTTCTTCATCCGATATGGAAACATGGGATGGATAATAGGAAGGAAGCCTATGCAATCATATGTGTTTACTTAGTTTTTCCTCATAGTACAGACAAGGAAAAGGAGACTAGGAGAATACATGTCTAAATATACATACTATACAAGGTGCCTTGTGATGAGATAATTGGCTTTAATATAGAAATACTTAACACAGAAGGACATTTCAACAATTTCACGTAAAGCCTAAACATCAACTGAACATTGGAGACTTCATTTTGAATGGCACTGTCACCTGGGGTCTCTACAGGGTCCAACGTGTCATTGTGAGTCAAGTGTGGGGTGGGTCCCGATAAGAAAGAGTGAAGCCAGCCTCCATGTGGTTATCCAAGCCTTTTGATTATTGTATCCACATCCCAGCGGGACGACCGTCCGATTAATGGAGCCTTGTGTTCCTCTGCTTTATTGAGAACAATAGCTGCACAGTCAGCCAAGCAACCTATTACTCCTCATCTCCATCCCTCCGTCCCTCCGTCCTTCATCTATTTTCCCTCCTCTTTCCTCACCAACGTTCTCTCAGCTTGATATGCCTCTGGCTCTCTTGGCTTTACAACATAGCTCCTGCCAGTAATTGAGTGCAAAATTCACTGATTGCTTTTCAAAGGAGAATTAAGGCGGTGTGCTAAACGGCTGCCCAGAGCACAGCCTGTGTTTATTTGCTGTGGATCCAAGCATCAAGATAGTTGGCCCGTGCGGAAAGTAGCACCGTTGCTGATATGTTTCGCTGCACGCTCTGTTGGCTGTGTTTAGGTCTTGCCATTCCCCTCTGCTGTTCCTCAGGCGTCATCAGCACTGACAGTCATTTATATCAGTCCGCACTTTTAATAATCTGAACCCTTGCACCCCCTCCACCCCCACCAGCCCACTCCACGGTATACAGCAGGGGTGTTTTTGCTACTGTGGCCCAAATAAAATAATCGGAGCCATATTATTACCTTGTGTCTCCTTTCCTCCCCAAGATCAATTTGTCATTGTAAACTAAGCAAAATGCCATGCCACTGGGAATGGTGCCAAAGATGTCCAAGTGACTAGGTGTACCCCGAGTATTTGCTGTGAATCTCAAGTCTGTGTATCTCAAAAGGAAGGCCGTAGCTTCAGTGTAAACTATTTGTCAGCTCACTGGGCACAAGGCTTTTTCAGAGCAGGTGTTAGACATCAAGTTCACTTGGGCCCTATTCAGCCTGTTCAGGGCAAGTGGTGGTGTTGTGGCTTTCATATAATTTCTCATTTGAAGGGCAAAAGCTCTGCTGGATGCACAAGCATGGTTCCACTGCAAATCGTAGTGCTGCCGCCTCATGATTTAAAGGTCCCATGGTTTGAGGCTTTCTAATGCAAACAATAGCTGTGGTCCAGTTATTTCTACGATCTTAAAATATCCCTGCATGGTACTCCAACACCCATAAAACCTGCCTATGTGCTTGACTTGATTGTGGGGATTGATACTTTTCTTTTGTATCCATCTATTCATTTTCATGGCTTTAAAACCTCCAGTGAATGGCTGATTATTTCATTGAATGCACTCCAGTCTATTGAGCCACATTCCTACTGCCATAGGAGGTAGATGATTTGTCACATAGTTAGTTCCAATCCGCTGAGTTCCAATGCCACTAAGTCTTTTTCATTTTTCAGGTTTTCATGAGTTACTATGGTTCTATTCAACAGGTACAGAGCTAGTTTTTCATTGGCCACAATCTCATTGGCAGGTTTTGAGATGCATACCTCTACCAAACTAAACTCTCCTTGTTCTAAATAACAACTGCTAAGCAATCTAATTTCCTTTTCACTTTGATTGTTTAGGCCTGATATTCAGACACGGTAGTTATGTAAATTATCTCATGTGGCTCTGCAGAGGACATTGAGTAGAGCCAAGAGAAAGAAACATAACTCATAGATGATCCACATCGCATGACAATGCCAATCATTTGACACCATACAAATAAACACTTGCCTCAGAGCAAGGTGAGTCAATCCAACAGTGTTAAGTCCTGTCTGAAAATGCAAATGGCCTTGAGAGGGAGAGTTAGAGGAAAACAGAGAGAGAGAGGGGGAGAGAGAGAGAGGGAGAGAGAGAGAGAGAGAGGGAGAGAGTGAGATAGAGGGGTGGAGGGGATCTTCATTATTTGGCTGTCACGGTACATCTGAGATGCACATTGTCCTTGCAAGCACAAAATTCATCTTCTCATAATATTGATCTTGGATCCCACAGTAATATCCCTACTTCTGCTGCCAAATGCAGCATGATGCAATTATAACAGAGAGAGGCACACGAGTGAGGACTGGAGCTTGTTAAGAGAGGACTAACATTTCATAGTGTAAAGGATGATTTAGACATTTGACTGAATATGCAAGGAGCAAAAGTTGAGAGCTTTTGATTACTCCCCATTGCCGTCTATCTCATCCTGTCACATTCACTCCAGTTTGGTTTTCAACAGCTCCTGGATTTTAGTTTAGACTCTCAACCGGCGGTGCTGGCTTTTTTTGGGTGCCACTATAGAGATTTTGATTAATCTGATCTTGAGTTTTAGGTGCAAGCCACAACTTGTATGGCTGAGGAATATTCAGCATGAGAACAAAATCAAAGTGCATACAGTAGGTGCCATTACAGAAGGGCGGTAGTGTAATCATTTGATCTTATATGACTTACTTTTATCATGTTAAATGTTTGATTGGGTCCTGGCAGTGTCCTGACAGGAATTTTGAAGACAGACAATCTGGCATGAAGATGGTATTTGTATCCATGCCAAGTACTTTTTATCTGAACTGCTTTGGCCTTCTGCTCTCAAAGTTAAAGAGCTGGAAAATGGATAAGGTGATGACAGTGAAAATGGGCACTGGGAATAGCTCAAGGCCTTCCATGCTACCCTGTAGTGTATAAACTCTGCAGCTGCTTCCTCAAGTCATGTCTTTTCTCCC
>OMOT01013556.1:4377-18465 GCA_900312575.1 Acanthochaenus luetkenii | reverse complement strand
GGGTGGTCTTTATTTTTTTTAGATATGAAAAATTCTACAGGTCCTGGATCATCTGTTAAGATAGATGTCATCATGAACTCCAGTACGTACCAAAATAGTTAAATAACAAAATAATGCACCACCCCCTCCCAGTGAGCATACAAGATTTCAATTTTCAGTTAAAAATGAAACTTTTGAATGCAATTCACTTATAATTATCTGCTTATATAAGTCCACATATCATATAATGAAATAGGAAGTGTCTATAGACAAGTTTATACAGTGTAAAGCATTTTTAATCATGAAAAAACTGGTTTAAGCAGGTGTTTCCAAACTTTTGAGTGGTACTGTACATTTCATTTTTGGCTGGTAAAAGAAAAATTTGGCGGGTAGAATTTGTCATCTACCAGACATTTGGCTGGTGAGCTAAAAAGTGAATTTCGGACCCTGCTTGTATGTCATTCAGAAACCTCATATCTCCAGTTAAGACTTTTAAAAAAATCACAATTGACAGCTGATATTGCTTCTCATCTGGAACATTTTATTTGTGATAACCTTGGATCAATCCAAACCTGGTGAAAAACATGGGCATCAATAGGAAATGCATGGGCATCAATAGGAAATGCATGGGCATCAATAGGAAATGCATGGGCATCAATGGAAAATGCATGGGCATCAATAGGAAATGCATGGGCATCAATGGAAAATGCATGGACATCAATAGGAAATGCATGGGTATCAATGGGAAATGCATGGGCATCAATAGGAAATGCATGGGCATCAATAGGAAATGCATGGGCATCAATGGAAAATGCATGGACATCAATAGGAAATGCATGGGTATCAATGGGAAATGCATGGGCATCAATGGGAAATGCATGGAAATGGAAGTTGGAAAATCAACTGGGTTTTTCTCAATTATTCTTGATACATAATTTTTGGAGGTCGTGGTGCAGCACTGTGGAGAGGAGTTGCACTGCCATTATTCCTTTGAAATGGAACCTGACTACAAGGAGACTTTTTAGTGTTTGTTCTAAGCATTATTATTATTATTACTATAATCACACGATTTAACAGACGAGTTTGTGCCACTCAAATCTTTTGACTGCTTAAATTAAATCTGATTTTGACGAATGAGCGGGTCTCCTCCTGTCTGAAATATTTTGGGTGGTTCCTTTTGTAACACGATCCATTATTATGCCACTCCTCGGCCTTGACTCTTGCGGTTATCCAGCCAAGTTGCACACAAGTTCCAACGTTGTGTGTGTGCGTACATGTGTGTGTGCGGCGCGCATACGTGTGTGCTGAGGTTTATTAATGTAGCAGCTGTAAATATTAGACTTGCTCTCTTCTGAGTTGTTTTGGTTCAAGAGCAACTTGGCTGAGGTTTAATCTGTGTCATAATGTTCTATTTCCCTCTTGTCAAATACAGTCCAGAACAGAATGACCCAGCATGGGGGCGCCACCACAATAATAACCACAACAACAACAGCAACAAAATGACCTCATGACAGCAGCAAAAAATGAGCATTGGCTGCAATATTCTTCCTCTTCCCAGGTTCCTAGTCCCCTTCTGACCAAATCAGGAATGTTTGTGTGCGTGTTTGCGTGCCTTTGCCATTCAATGTGTGTCTATGTCTCTCTGAAATGTGTGATGAGCAGGGAACAAATTATACCACAACAACAATGTGCAATTACCCAAGCGCTTCCATCCACTCTAATATAAACAGTGTATTACTCTGTTCAGCCTGTTGATGTGTCGTCTTGTTTATGCTGGCCTATCTCCATCTAACCCAGAGCAGAGCAGAGCAGACCTGGCTAGCATGGCTAAGTGTGTGTCCTCATTAGAATAAGAATTGCAGAACTGTGTGTTGTCATCCTCGTTGTTATTATTATACAATCAATAGTGATTGCGCCTCCTTGACAATGGGCTGTTGACTGGCTCTCTGTCACCAGACCAGGAGAGGTGTTTATGTGCGTGTGCATTTCTTGCCTTTATTAGACGGATGTAAGTGAGGAGAGACAGGAACGTTTGAGAGCGTGGGGGATGACATACGACAAAGGTCCTGGGCCGGATTCTAACCCAGGACGTCACGGTTACACGCCATAGACCACATTTAAAGTTGGTTGACTATATCACAGGTCTTATTTGATTACTGTACGTGTATTGTCAACTCATGTACGGCTGTGACGTTCGGCTCATCCACACGTTGTTGCAGCATAATATGATGACACTGCGAAGCTCCTCTTCTACTTTGGCTCGGCAATCTCCATATACACGTGGTAACCAGTTCTCTGAAGCCCTTCCTCGCAACGGTGAATATTGGCATGGACCATGTCTTTGCGTCGTAATGGCACTTGTGATTTATTGATGTCTTCATGACGTTTTATCACACGGAGTGCGTCTCACAAAATATTATTGCTTTTCTTAATACTCCATCTCGTGGTTCTTCTCTAGGGGGTAGAAGAGGTTTGTTGTGTTTGCAGCATACTTTGCAAAACAAATTTTTCTGGTCAGTGTCAGATTTGTTTAAATCCAAACCAAGACCAAGAAGTTCCCCCCTCTTAGATAAAGTTCCTCATCTTGTCTTGGTTGGGGTGAGGTCTATTCTGTGTCAGAGTCTTGTGGGGAGTTTCTTTCCGTGTCACGCTCCTCCGTGTTTGTATGTTTCTCCAGTCCACGTGTAGAGAACGTAAAGCGGGGTCGGTAATGACGTAAAATACTGATGTAAAGCAGGTCTGCAGCTCTTTTTGCGACATTAGCGATATAAACGATAGATGAAAATATCTACATCAGACATTTTTCTATCGTCCCACGATATATATTGTCATATCGAGCAGCCCTAACTTGCTCAATGGCACATCTTTGCCCAAACAGATTTTCAAACCTGGTCAGGGAATTTGAACCTGGAACTTTCAGTCACAAACCTGATTCTCTAACCTTTAGGCTACAGCTGGTCATGCCATCACTGCACATCAGTGTTAGAACGAACCTTTAAAACATCCTTCCCTCACTTCGCAAAAACATTTTCACAGACATTTAAATGAAACACTTTTTCTTGTAGAGGAAAAAACAAGAGCTTAGAATTGTGCAGATTAGTTTTTGCCACACAGCACCTGGTCCCTGTTTCTGTCAGGCGTTCCTATTGCTCTTCTCTCATTGTCTAACATCCAGTATAACCTTCCATTTACCCTGCTCTGTCTTGCTGTCCAACTGCCTGTCTCCTACTGTAATGTCATTAAATGGCTGCACTTTGCTCCCTCACGAGAGCCATTGATTTCTAATCTAGCTAGCCATTAAATGCCATAGCTCCTCTGCCATCGCTCACACTGTTATTACTTTTCCTGTCAAAGGGGAACCATCAATACAGTTTAGATCAATACAACTCATACACCATTACCTGCAGATGTCCAGTCCCTATCCAATATTCATAAGAGCTGTTTAAATTGAATCAAATGATCAGAAGCTGCTTCTTGGTTGGGTGGAGAGGTGTGATGCCATTGACAGGACACCAGAGGGCAGTCTAACAATGTGTGGGTGCTGAGTACTCCGGGTATCTTGCTCAAAACCTCAACCTATTTGACAAAACAAAAACAAAATAAAACGTTGTACAACGGATATTAAAGTGTTGCTACTTTCACATTAAATCTATTTGAAGCAATTGTAGTCTCGCCTCTTCTGGATTTGCACGGCTGAATGTGAGAAATCAATTGTTCTGCAGCTACCCGGACACCTGCATTTCTCTGCTGAGACAACAGGGGGCCGTTGTGACCTTTCTCTTTATCGAAACTGCTAGTCGCTATGGTCCCTTCAGTTAGAATCATGTGGTCGAAAAACCTGATATGACAGAGGGACTCAGAACCCAGTGAATTACACAACAGTCTGTGTTGTGTGTGTGTCTGTGTTTGATGAAAGGTGTGTATTTAGCACATGGTGTTATAGAGCGCAAGGTGAGGATAGGGTCCATGTGCGTTCTTTAAAGATGACATGCATTTGTGTATGTGTATGGGAGAGAAAGAAAGAGAGAGCGGGCAAGAGACAGAGAAAGAAGGAGAGAAATGGCAGCAGTGGGCACAATAGGGGGAGACATGCAGTGTAGTCGTCACTTAATCCAGAACTCCTAGTGTGGTTATGTAACCCTGTCTGCTTGGCAAACGCAGAGGGGGGGATGGGACCAATTGAGGGAAAGTATGACAAAATCCTCCTCACATGCAGGAAGGCTGCAGGGCAGAACTCAGTGACACTAACATGGAACAAACGAGGGAGAGGAGGAGAGGAAACATCAGCAGGGAGCGGTGGAACATTCCCTTCCTCCACATAACTGATGAGGACACATCCAACACAGGAGTAGAGCCTGAGGTTTGGGGACTTGGCCGGCCGAGAGTCACTCTAGTCTGCAGCATACTGGCCAATAACACAGTTGAGATTCACCACGGACATGCACCCGTTATACGCAAGATTCCTATCGTATTTGCACAGCACCTACTGTAGTGTCAGTATCTTGCATGGCCGGTTTAGTCTCCCCTGTTCCTTTAATGAGATTGAATATTCTGCATGAAATAGGCGCATCTTTTGTTAGCTGATATTTTTTAACCCTGCTCTACCGTCTGTTTGAGTCTGAGGAGTTGGGGGATAGAATTGCGTATGGCGACAAATAAGGTTTTACCACGAAAGACTGGACACAGCAGGATACAGACACTGTATGTCTTTCGTTGGGGGGTAAACAGACACGGCTCGCAAATTGGCGTTCAATTCAGTTCTATGTTGTTGAAGCTTCTCTTGTCATCTTTTCATCTAATGGCAATGCAGAAAAACAGGTCGCGGATCGATTTGAGTAATAACAACAGCCAATATTTTAATCCATAATTCAGCAATCAGGGAATTGTGCGGGATGAAATGATGCAGTGTTAATGTATTTAATTCCTGTGAAGGCAGTCTATCTCGTTCTCTCCCTCCTCCTTTTTCTTTCCCTCTCAGTGATTGTCTGTGTTGTGCCTTTGTCAGACTTGGCGTTACAGTTAATTTCATCATTCTGAATTTATTTGACCTGCGGGATCTTCCCTCCCTCGGCTGTACACCATCAGGATGTGTGGGCAGCCCAGTCTCTCAGGTCTCTACTCACAACTGTACCCAGGGGTGTCAGTTCACAAAACACTTGTATAGAAAGGTATGCAATACAATTTGCCAACAAAAATATGACCCGCTTACATCAGCTACATATCCAGGGATAAGTGGAGCAATGACTGAGGACAAGATCATTATTATTATTGGGCAAATATGATAATTTGTTAGACGTTGGTCACCAGAATAAATCATTGCCATCAGAATATAAGAGCTCCACATATTACTGTGGCGTTTGGTGTGTGTTATTTTGGTCTGATTTGGAGAGCAGTACACGCTCCATCTATCGAGGCACTGGAGGCAGAGAGCAGCAGGCCAGATATGCAGGTCATGGATCCCCATGGGGCTGGGCTGGTATTCAGGAATTATTACCGGGCCTTCCTCTCCCTCAGGACCTCGGCTCAGCTCTCACTCTCTCACTGTCTGGGAGAGGGGAGAGAGGAGGGTGGTGGCAGGGGGTGGGAGTGCAGAGTGGCATGGTTTGGGGTTTGGGAAGGGGAAGGGGAACTATAGAGGAAGATGTGGTTTAGGCATGCAAGAGCTAGATGTATATTTGTTGTGTAATCATTATGATATGTACATAAACATTATGCATGCTGCTGTAACTGGAACTATAAGCTCTATGTATGGAGTTCCCTTTTTATTTTTTTTGGCAACATCTTTGGTGCAAACTGCTGTGGTGTTTTGCACTGCACTTTACAGAGATCACTTGTAAATCAACCAGTCTGGCCAGTACTGTGATCATTTTCTGTTAATGAAGCTGTTTTCAAGTTAGGATAATTATGAAAAATGCAGGACATCGAAAATATTTGAAAGATGCCAATATGGAAAATTAAACTAACATTCACCAACTCTGGAGGAATCATTTAAGACACGATTAATCCATCTCACATAAACTTAAAAGATTGTGGTGAAAGTTCCACATCATAGCTTTTCTAAGAGGTGGTCTCCCACCACTCTGATCTAGTAACATGTATTAGGGCTGCAAATTAGCAATTCAATTAGTTCCACAAGTCTTGTCGTGTCTTACCACCCGATGTGCCGTGCTGGGGGTCAGTCCACTTTCAAGTCATTCCATTCACATCATGTCAAGTTTATTTATAGAGCGCTTTTAACAAACTGGAGACTTGGAATTATGTCAACATGAGATTACGTAGGAGTTCATATGCCTGCAGTGCTACTAAGACGCAGTATCTGTGGTCCACGAGAGGTCAGTGGGGACCACTGGCTGGCTACCAGGCTGGTTGCCATAGTACCACAACTGGAAAGATGTAGAGAGATGGGCCTTGGCCCTGTGTGTGTGTTTGTGTGTGTGCACGTGCATCTGTTTCCCTGGAGTTGCTCCACAGCCCAGTTCTTTCCACAGTCCATGGGTTCTGTCAGCCTGTGCCACTCAGTTGGGGCACACACACTCAATCACCATTACCATACAGTATATACCACTACTGTGGTGCAATGTCAAAGGGGGGCTGCAGAGCAGACCTGGGTCAAATAGTATTTGCAAATAGTTTTCAGTCTCTCTTACTAATATAGGCACCAGATAGGTGTGGTTTGCCACATAGGACACTACAATGAGAGCTCTTGTCATCACAAGAAGGTCAATTTGTATGCTTTTCTGTGCTTGACAACTCACCTGACACTATCTGAATATGGTTAACTGCCACCTCTCCACCCATCTGGTATTCCAAACTAAAACAAACTACAAATTGTTTGGCTGACTATTGCAGAGTGTAGTGGTAATTAAGTATTTGTGATTATGTTGAGTCTTGTAGGTGGGTATCTCACCATTTAATGTAAGTCAATGGTAAGTGCTGTAGATTGAATGATGGGAATCAGGGCCATATCATTAGGAATTTAGGGCCATACCACTGGAAGGTTTTCAGTACTGGTACCAGTTCTGGTACTTATAATTTGATGCTAGCTTTCAGAATTCTAAAATTTTCGATGCCTTACAATAACTTTTGAGGCCTTAAAATCAATGCCAGTTCTATAAACTACCGTATATATTTTTTAATACACAGCCTTAATGAGTATACTCTACTATGTTCAACGAAGGTGGTGGATATACTGTGCATACTTGTGCAGTTGCACTACACTAATGAGCTTAATACTGACTGCCTACTTGTGTTGCTGATATTTTTATGCTTCTCCCATTGCTTTAATGACTGAAGTTCCACCTTTTAAGTTTGGTATCTACTTATGCAAGACATCATTACCTTGTTTTTGATATGGTGGCTTTTTATTTATTAATGTATTCATTTTATTCAAATTATGCCTCATGGAATAGACATACAAAATAATAGACATACACACTCACATACTCTGTATGCATGCACATGCAATACACATACTCTCTCTCTCTCACACACACACACACACACACACACACACACACACACACACACACACACACACACACACACACACACACACACACACACACACATTGCCAGCAGTGGAGTTGTACACATTCAATGTAATGCATACATTCTTCACCGTTAGTCCAGTAGAATACACAGCGTTGTATGGGTTTTAGTGGTGGTTGGTATAGTGGACCTAATCTAAATGCTGGTTCTAGCCATGTCATCTGAGACATGTTTGTTTGTCACTGCTGTCAAATGAGTGTAAAATATGGAAGACTGAAAATGTATTGAAACTGAGAGCCATCAAGACTGACTGGTATCACTATTTGCTGACCCTATTTGCTTTGTGTATCTATAGCATTTTTCTTACTGTAAGATTTGAGCATTGCAGTAATAGTTGATTATGGTCCTGCTCTGCTCATCTCACCTATTTTCATGATTCACAATATATATCACAGTACGTTTAATTTAGCTTTTGTAAGTAGTACTTTTGTACTATCTCACTTGTCCACCTGATGCTTAGGTAGCATCTCCTCCATCATTTTAACTATGATTTCCACCAAACCCCCTGAATTACAACCCAAGTGGTAACAGTGTAGTACTCCATTTGCGTCCTATAAAGAAGGTATATGCCAGCAAGAACAAAAAAGTTAATTTAAATTATATTTTTCTTTATTTCTGTTTATTACATACAGGTAAAATAATAATTTACCAAAGACCATCAGGATCAGTTGAACCTTTCAGACTTATTTTAAATGAATTATATTTTCGAAAGCCAAACAAGAAACACACAGCTTACAGTCCGTCAATGAAATGAATAGTAAGACTCACATAGGGCTCTGAAGTATGAAGAGACCTTAAATTGCTTGTCGTAGTCTAATTACATCTTTAATTTGGACTGCTATTTTCTTCCAGCATTCCATGTTCAAGTAGTGGAATAGTGATTTCAGGAAGAAAAAAAACATGCGCAACGTTTCATTATAAGCTACTATAAGCTTTTGAAACCTTCATTTTCAACTGTTGATGGGAACCATCTACAGTGGCCAACGGGTTCAAAGCAATTGCATTAAGAGAAACTGGAGAAACAATGTAAATTAAAAAAAACACGAAAATCCAAAGCAAATATATTAACAGGAAACACGCTGTGAATTAAAAAACAATGTGCAAGCAACGAAAACAAATACAACAGAAAAGTGCTGCAGTCAATACAACGGAAACGCTCCAGAGAGAGGGGGTAGTTAGTTTAGTTTGGCAGCGAGAAGAAGAAAGCTTCCTGTCATCTCCTTTGTCTCTTTTCTTTAAAGATCGATACCTCTACACAATCGCACATGAGGTGCAGAGACCACACGTTGATGTTTCATGACTGAGACTTCACCAGGAGCACTTAGACAAGCATATCAACATCTAGATGATAGGGCCTAAAGCGCTCTCCTTCCCTCTTGTCAAAAATCAACCTATTCCAGTGCTCCCCTAGAGGCCTGGAGTGCGTCCGTTGTGTTGACTGGATATGCAGCACTTTTCTGTTGCATTTGTTTTTGTGGTTCGCATGTGTTTTTAAATTTGCATAGTTTCAGAATTTCCTGTTAATTTATTTGCTTTGACATTCTGCAGAGTGTTTCTTCTGTTGCAGCACATTTCCGTTGTTGTATTTACTTCGGATTATTTTGGATTTTGCATGGTTTCTGAAATTGCAGCGCATTTCTCTTAATGCAATTGCTTAGGGCCTTATAGTGCGTTTGAACCCATTGGCAACCGTAACCATCCCCTAGTTAAAACATTACTGCATCTATTAATTACCAGCATTTGCTTTTATTTTCCCATGGAGTGCTTCTCTTAAATGACTTGGCTCGCAGTGTCTGATGCTGACTTCATGTGCTCCTTAAAGCTCCTGCTTCCAACTTCGGAAGATGTTAATAGTCATGCATTCAAGTGCTTTTGTATGGAAATAATAAAAATAACTCTGATGGCTGTTGTTTTATCTTAGAAATCAAGGCAGAATGAAGAGGAGAAATTGTGCATCATGTAAGTTATGTGTTAATGAATTTATTAAAAACAAAAAACGTATTAAAATCAAACATTTGTGACAACTAAAACTTAAACATAGAGTGAAAATATAAACATAATACGTGAAGTATGTAGAATGCCAAACAACAACATATAGTTATACAATTACTTTTACCATCAGTTGTTGACATGGCTTCCATGCTCACCACCCCATAAATGTCACATCTCGGCAACTTGGGTGTCATACAATATTTTGGCAAAAACATCCCCAATGTATTTAACACTTTGTTGGGTTGTTCATGTGCGCTCATCTTGTAATTTCTAGCAGCTACATGTTGAAACATGCCATTTTACTTTTATTTACTTTTCCACAAGTCCATTTAGCAGCAGATACATTGCCACTGGCTGTTTTGGTAATCAACCCCACAACCCCAGTGCTGTAAGATTGGATTAAGTCATGGCAACCCATGAATTCTCTGGCTCTTGAATGGTTTCATTCCTACCTCTCTTGGATAAGTTTCTCTGTAGTTATTGGAGGGGTTTCCTCCTCCACTGCCCCCCTCTCTTGTGGGGTCCAGGGGTCAATTTTAGGTCCGCTACTCTTTTCTATTTATCCCTGGGTCACATATTTTGCAGACACAATATCCACTGTTATGCAGATGATACACAGCTATATGTCCCACTTAAATCTGGTGTATCAGTCAATTTAGTCTGTATCATGTCCTGTGTTTCAGAAATAAAATGCTGGATGTCACAGAACTTCCTCCAACAAAATCTGAGATTCTTCTATTCCGCCCCTCTTGCACTACCAGTGCCTTCCATTCAAACTTTGGCTTTCTGTCCTCTAACATTAAGGACACTGCCTGAAAGGTGAGCGTTATTTTTGATTACAACCTTTCTTTTGATAGCCAAGTGACTAAGGTCGTACAATCATGCTTCCTCCAACTAAGGGTCATTGCCAAAGTTAAGCAATTTTTAACCAATGCAGATCTAAAAAAAAGTCATGCATGCTTTTAGCCAGAAGACAATCTCCCGCCTCCGATTAATCCAAAATACTCCTGCTAGGCTCTTGACTAATTCCAGGAGATGGGAAAATATTTCACCCATCCTCGCCTCCCTTCATTGGTTACCTGTGAGCTTTAGAATTGATTTAAAGATTTTGCTGATAACGTATAAGGCCTTACAGGGTCCGGTTCCTAGCTACATTTTAGATATGCTGGTCCCTTGTGAGCCACAACACAGCCTGAGATCCTGAGGTGGGGGTCTCCTGGTTGTTCCTACTACACATCTCATTACCAAGGGTGACCTGGCTTTTTCAGTCCGGGCCCCTCAGCTGTGGAACTCGCTGCCTGGGCATCTCAGTCAAGCCAAATCTGTATCGTCCTTTAAATCACTTCTTAAAACTCACTTTTATATGAAGGCCCTCTCATAGTTTTATTGATTATTCTTTTATCTACACCTTTTTACTTGTGTTTTATCCTCGTTTTTATTGTTTTATTGTTCTAACTATAATTATATTATATATTTTTGGGATGCTTATTCCTTGTGTTTCTACTGTAATCATTATCCTTTATGTCTCTTATTTTAATGTAAAGCACTTTGTAACTATATAAGTATAGTTACAAATACAAGTTATTATCATTATTATTATTTATTATCTCTCTTGCTCTCTCTCTCTCTCACCTTCCCTTTTCACGTCTCTGTGACCTTCACTGTATCTGCCTGTCAAAAGCTGAGTACTTATGGAGTTGCCGTAACGAAGATTATTCAAGAGAAAGTACATTATGATCCTCTCTCTCTTTCTCTCTCTGCAATCATTTGTTTTCCCTTTCTCTGCCTGTTGTCAGCCAGGTAAACTGCAGACATTACAGCTCCACTGCGTGCATGATCAATCTATCTCACTTGTCCACCTGATGCTTAGGTAGCACCTCCTCTCCATCATTTTAACTATGATTTCCACCAAACCCCCTCTTTACACCCAGTACAGTTCTCTCTCTCTCTCTCTGTCTCTAGTCATGTTCATTCAGCTTGGGGCCACTTTGCCCATCTGGTCTGCAAAATGGATGGCAAAAAGAAGTATTGTGTGAATGGGTGTTTGGATGGCTTGCTTTGTTAATGGTGTGTGGAGAGGCTGATAGGTAGATTGAAACCATGTGCATTTTGTGTGCATGTGTCTGTCTGCATGTGTGTGTGTAAATGTGTTTTACTTTTAGCAGCAGGGCTCGGGATTGTCTCTGTGAATAACAAGGTGAAAGGAAAAGTGAAATATTGATATGTTGGATTTTAGCCATGAGCAATGTTACCCGCCCCCCATTGTCAGCAGCGCGAGCTAAAGCTAGATGGATGGCAAATTGATTCATTGTATCTCTCTCACACACACTTGCTCACACTCCCTGTTTGCTTGCATTCTCTCTATCTCTCCTTCTTGCCCTCCTATTTCTTACATTATAATCTCTCTTTTTGTCATTGCCTTTATCCCCTTTCTGTATTTTGAATTTTTTTGACTCTTCTTTCTTTCTTTCTTCTTCCACTCCCTCACTCTTACACCCTCTCTCCCCTTTGGTTTTGGTGCATTGCAGTGGCTCCACCACCACATTGGAGACACAACAGCCTTGGCAAATGAGGTCTCTCTCTCTCTCTCTCTCTCTCTCTCTCTCTCTCTCTCTCTCTTATCTCTTCTTCTTGCTCCTTCCAGTCATCCGTCCCACAGTCCTTCCATCTGTTATAAACACCGCTCTCTCTTTTTCTCTCGTTCATACCTCCCCCTCTCAATTCGTCACTCCTTTCCTGTTTGCGTCCCTGTGATCCCCCTCTTTTCTCATCCCTCTCTACCTCTCTCTCTCTCTCTTTCCTCAGCTTAACTACAGCAGTTAGCTAACATTGGTATCCTTTGGTATAAACACAGGAACTGACCCCACGGTTGAGTTAGTTCAAACGTAACGATGCCTGTCAATACTCTTCCAGCTCGATGTGAAACATGCTGTTGTTTTGGCTCGTGTGTCTATTTCTGTCCCGGTGTCACTCCATTATAACAGCATGCAGTGTCTCTCCATATTAATTTTTTTTTTAATGACAGCATAAACATACAAACTCTTCCTGAGATTGAGTAACAATACAATCAAAAATACTAACCAATCATAATGGACCATTATTGTGTATGTTTTGTTCCCCTCCAGAGCTCCTACCAACAGCAGCACCGTGGTCCACCTGCTTCCGCTGCCACTGCACTCCAGGGCCGATGGTGTTCGTCTCCGCTGGTCTCAGGAGGCCCCCCAAGGCCCCGAGGGCTACGAGTCCTGCTGGGGGTTGGACAATGTGTTGCTGGTCAATGCTGCCCACAGACCCCCCCTCATGGAGGACAACTTGGACCCCCCAGACACTGCCAACTGGCTCTTCTTCCCCGGAGCTACTGTCAAGGTGCCCTGAAACACCGGTGGCTTTTACAGTACCTATGTAGTCCTGTGGTTGGAAGTATGATAGGCAGCCTCGTTACCAATCAAATTAATAAAGAAACGCACTATTGCATTGCTTGAAAGACAACATTTCACCACTTCTGCTCCATTGCATAGCAGAGTACATAGTACAATCATGAGGCGCTTTCCACCTTAGGGCATGGGGAGAGCGTGATTTTCTCCAGGCTCTACTTTAGAAAAATGATATCCCTTTAACAGGACTGCATATGTTGATACCTGTTTCCTTGTTGGCCAGCGTGCCTGTCAGTCAGAGGGCAATGCCCTGTATTTCCAAGGCGGCGAGGGGGTTGGCCACGCCTTTGCCTCCACCAGAAACATCGACCTGCACCGTGAGGAGGGGAGGAGCTACTGGGAGGAGGACTTTGAGAGCCTGCCCTCAAAGTAAGTCAAGATCATGGTTTCGTTACACCCTCCACCTCCTTTTGTTTTTCTTCCTCTTGGTGCTTTATCAAATGGTCTTTTCCTTGAGAATGATCATTCTCACTCCCTATCAATTTGTCTACGTTCATCTTAACCTAAGACAACATTATCCAGGTATATGTAGATTAAGCGTGTGGGTGGTAAGGCTGGTCTTAGCACCAGGTTATATATTAGAGAATTAACTTGGAGAGGAGAGGTGGGTTGGAGATCAGCGCTCCGGTATGTATGTGTGTGTGTGTGTGTGTGTGCGTGTGTGTCTTACTCTGAACAGATGGACTGCTGCCTCTGTTAGCAGTCAGAGGCATGGCATTCACCTGTGTCAGTCCCCAGCTAGACTTGAACCTGTGCCACACACAACACGGCGCATCACTTGACATATGACAAGTGACAGGTGTCAAAACACATGCGGAGAGAGAGATAAAGGGAGAGAGGTGATATATACTGTTACCGCCAGGAAGTAATTAACAGGGCCCCATGCACCGGGTCTGTCAGTACATTTTTCCATTAATGAGAAGGGCCTCAAACAGGAGTGTGTTTCTACAGCTGCTCCGCCTTCCTGCACCAACACCACATGCTGCACCACATGCTAGCTCTCGCCCATTAGGCCATACGGACTGACACGTGTGTGAACTAAGGGGAGAGCCATTGCTTATGGTAGAGGTACACTCCACTAAGTGTCATTTAACCCAACATTGGCTGTGACAGGGACACACCGGCCTATACGGTG
>OMOT01013542.1:1442-13959 GCA_900312575.1 Acanthochaenus luetkenii | reverse complement strand
GGGGTCAAGGGTGGCGACAACCCCAAAATCTTCACACACACGGTGCAGAATGAAACGTGCAACCCACAGATGGTCCCCCATCTCAATTCCCTCACAGGTGCCCACCTGGAACTCCCACTGGAGTTAGAAGAAGTAGAGGCAGAGGAAAAAAAGAGAGGAGATAGGAGAGAAGCGTAAAACAAAATGGACGTAAAGCAAGAACACGAGGAACTTCTTCAAAGAGTGCACCATGGTAACACTGACGCTTGCCTGAGATGGCATAACCTCGGCATTGCTGCCGAAGATGTTGACCCCGGCATAGAGGCAAGCCTTATAGTGGCATTCAACAATGTCCCGTCCGTAAGCTTTGTCGGCTCCCACCCGACAGTAGTATGGGCCTTCAAGTGGGAGACAAAATAGGACAGGTGTTTAGAGGGAATCCATGCAAAGCCCATTCAAACAAACGTATTGTATGTGTACTTGACATTCTCGCTGTGAATGTCCAGCGACCACGCCCCCAAAACACTGCGCTCGAAAATGTTGGACGCTTCGTGAGCGTGGAATGGGTTTAGACAAATTCAGCGATTGGGGCTGATCCCAAAGAACATCTGGATTGAACACTACTTAGCTTATAGTTACATAAAAGATGTGTTCATTTCTTATGTTCTCTCCAGTCCTCACCCACCATCCACTTCCATCATTTTGGAGACATTCCTAAATTATAACGTTGACTTGAGCTCTACTTTCAACACCTAACTGCATGCACATTTCACTGTCAATGGACATTCACCATCAGGCTATTTTGTTTATAATGCTGCTAGTCTTATATGAGGACAACTTGAGGAATTGAACAGAATGGAAAGAAACATGGCTGGTTATTGGGTCCATCACCTTGGGGTCCTGGGAATCAGTTTGTGGGCCAACCAAAGGGATGTCCATCTATTCCCAAGAGAGTGTATTCTTGCTCCATGCCAAACCACAAACAATGCCCTTTAACCTGCTCCATCGCTTTGTTGCAGCTGGACCGCAGGTTAGATTCGAACAGACAGCGAAAAGAAGAACCAGTACAGCTCATTTGCCTGACATTAGCTAAAAGTACCAGAAATGTGGAACAGTTGAAAATGATCTCAAGAGAGGTTGTATTTGAGCACCTGACAGAGGACCAGTTTGTTCGGGTCCAAGGTAAAGGGATCCCTGAACATGCGTACTGGGATCAGGTACATGTCACTGTTGGAGCCCTCAGCCTGGTACGTACTTGAGCCATCAAAATTCCCCTCAGGAATATCTGACAAGATAATTTGAACCACAAAGAGCTATCAGGAAAATATCTCCTCTAAATACAACTCAGAACCAGAATTGCCGTCTACTACGAACTGTGTAACTTGGTAAGCTGTCAATATATCTCAGCCCTAATAACACCAGGACAAATTCATGTGCATTTATTGTACTTGGTGACATTGGTCACTTGGTAACTTACAGAGTTTCACAGTATAAACTGACACACGTGGTACAAGAACAACAGGACTTCACATACAATACATTGCAAATGGATGATGCAACATATGACAGTGGATCATACATATACAAACTACACCAAATTATAGTAATAACATACAATACCTGAACAGTAACAATGATTATTTAGAGCTATCCACTGGCCAACAGTACAAGAGTGTGGTTGTACTGGGATGTGTGAGTGTATACAATATGTGTGTGGGAACCCGCCTTCCCCAGCAGCTACTACCTGAGGCCAATCTGTACATATAATTAAAGGCTAAGTAAAACAAAAAAGTTCACATGTATTGACCCAGTATGCAGTAAAACGTGCTAAAGCAGAAAAAGAGGCAGAGTTACCATCTATTGTTTGTGGCTCTGTTTCCAGAGTTCGTGTCCTGTTACGAAGTCCCTCCATGGTGCCGTCAATCCAGATGTAGGTGATCTGACTCTTGTCACCCTGTGGGAGGCTAAATCCTGGCCCCAGGATATTGCGTAAAGCCACAGTTATGGCCTATCGTGCGTTTTTAAGGCTACTTTCACAATTTTTTTGTTACTTGTAAGTCGTACTGCTATGTTGTCATTTTGTATAAAAACATATGTTGTTGGTGCTACTTACATTTTTGTCTGGTGCTCCTAACTTTTGAAGTTGGGAGCACTGTTGAGAAATGTTGTGTGAGAACTGTGGCAGAGGATTTCTCTTGGTTCGATGCAGGCCACAAAGGCTGACTGACAGATGGGTCACTGAGTCTGGGTATAAAGCAGAGACATGTCTGGGTGAGCCACCACGCCTACAGAACATATCTGGTCTGAACAAACATCAGATACAATTATTGTTTTCCTATTGCACAGGAGGATGGGAAGCATGCAAACCGGATTTCCTTGATCTAAGCTAATATTATCCAAGAAATGTGGTATGGCAGTCTGTCTATTTTAATCTTACCTATGTAGTCTCCCATGTTTTGCTTCTCAACAGATACCAACCCAAAACACATATCCGGCTATAAGGCGCAGTGTTGGCACCTCGCCCGAGTGCAGTCTAGTTCATCATGGTGGCAGGATGCGGCGTGTTGCTATCCCTGGCTGTAGACAGTCATATTAAGGGAGTAGTATAGGCATGGCCTCTTATCCTATGTCATGTTCCAGTCAGCACATGTACGGTATGTACATACTGCCACCTACAGTGTTTGGATTCATTACAATAAATACAGTGGTAGAATTGTCCACTTTGAAGTATAAACTAGCCATGTCATAGCAGAGGACAGGAGTGGATCAAACCGTTTGCATGGTACCAGTCTGTATAATCATACTTGTCTACCTAAGTACAAAGCAGACATCACAGGTTATTACCAGGAAATTGCAGGCCAATATCGAACCTGCCTCTGATTTTCTCTGCGTGCATTTAGCTGACTCTGACACCTCTCACTCTGCTACAAGAACGGAAGAGGCACATTCGCTGTGCAATCTTTATTCTTCCAAGAGGCAAAGGACATAATGCTGCAAACTGCTGAAATGGAATTGTAGAAATCATTTTAAAATAATGATAATAGTATTTTGACAGCCATGATGCAATTTCTTAGAAGGTGAGATGCCCCCAGCTATGATTTAGCAGCCAATGTCAGCCCATCATACAATATATGTGAATTAGGAGAGGGGGAAGGTGCAATATCTGGTGGGAGGACGCACACACACACACACACACACACAAACTCGCTGATACCAGACTTTCATTACTTTTGATAAGAGTCATCTGTTACTGACTTGCGGCCCTTTTCAGATGAAACAGATATATGTTATCATGTCCTTATTATAGTTCAGTCTTGACTCTCTGGGCCCCTTTGGCCAGTTCAGTTGCTGATGCATCAATCAGACTGACATGTCATATGGTGTGAAATATGGCCAATCATTTCTCCTTATCTCATATCACAAGGCAACAAAACTGGACCCCTCCTGTTGCTACAATCTGAGTGGATCCACTGTGTGTTTGTGTGTGTGTGTGTGTGTGTATGTGTGTGTGTGTGTGTGTGTGTGTGTGTGTGTGTGTGTGTGTGTGTGCGTGCGTGCGAGCGTGCATGTGTGTGTGTTTGTGTGTTGGCAATGAACTAGGGTTGTAATACATCTGCTCTTGTTTTTGTCCTTGATCATCATTTTTTAGCTAAAATGTGTCTCTCACCATGTTTACATTTTCAAAATGACAGCAGTCAATACTCGTAATATGCGAATGAGTTAAATGGCCTATTCCGTCAGCATACTGTCAACCCAATGCTGACAACAAGAGTGATGACATTGTTAATATCTCTGACATCTGTCAGTCAGAGAAGCTAATTGTTTCTATACTTAAGTGACCTCTAGACCGTAACAGAAACTTCAACATCAATAATGATTGACAAGTGTCTTATGCTCTATTACTTCTACTACTACTAATAATAATAATGAATTGTACTATTGTTGGTGTTTTTCCCTATATTACAGGAAATCAACCACATGTACAGTTCTAAGCTGACCTTGTTACCTTAGCAATGACTTCAATGCTAACTGGCTGCTATCCAAAATGGGCGCAATCAACCACAGTTGCAACAAACTCACACATTATCAAACTTCCTTGTTCATTCAATCATTGTCATGTTTACGTGACACCCAAACAATATACTACGTCATGGCGCAGGTGCAACTGTTAGTTCGTTCAGCAGTTCAGATGCTAGTGTGAGTTAGTAGCTCAGTTACTGAATTGAGGTGAAACGGTTCTGAATCGATTCACTACCGACGGACACCATGAAATAATCGAGTTAGTTTAAATAACCGTTCTTCACTGGTATGACCCACTGAAGGATTAGAGGGAGTTTTTTTTTTTCACCTGCCTGATCCATCTCAATCTAACTCATCCTGCTAAAATAGTGATGAGCACCTGACCCAAACCTGCATTAAAATGCATGCAGCCTGTATTTTTAGTTTGTTGAGTTTATTGAAGAGGAATATCACACAATTATAATACTGTATATCAGTGTTTCTATCCTACATTTACCCACATAGCAGATTTTGTGAAAAGAAGAGAGAATGACAACAACCTTGCATGCTAACTTAGTGGGACAGGCTGTCTAGCAATTGCTTAACATGGTATATTTCATATATAAATTGGCAGAAGGCCATGAATACATTTGTGAGTTGCCAAACAAAAAAATCCCAAAAGTAGGAAAGCTTCAGTGCATTATCTCCATTGATGTATCGTCCACAGAGGGAGGGACATTCATTACAGAATAAAAAACGACACCAGTGCAGAAACAATCTATCTCTTTTAATTCAGTTTCCATCTGCGTGTAATGAAGAATGCACACAATAATATATTATATATTTCAGAAAATAGTACTTAGCTGTTTCCATTCATTACTGTGTAAGTAATGGCCTGTAATTTAAAAGGTTACCAAGGAATCCACTCCTCATATTTGATGTGCACAACTTGAATCTATGTAGCTAATTTGCCCCATAACCACACAGATGAATGAGCAAATTATTTGTCGTTTTTTAATTCAGAAAGGCAAAACCATGTATCACAATATTGGGTATAAACTTGTCTCAATAATTGATCCCCTGATAACCTTGGTTACATATCCATGTAGAAATTGTGACAGGTTTATGTTCAGTTAAAATCATAGATGAGCGGGCCGTCTGATAATAATGGCTGGAGGCTTCATGGAGATTTTTTCACTTAAACGACAGAGGGACACATTTCCACATTGGTGCTTTTCCTAAATTAATAAGCCTTACAGAGATGCCCTTCTTTTCTCCAGGCACCATCCTACAGTGGTTGCCAAGTAACAGCAGGTACTTCATACCAAGCCATCTGCCCAAGGGACTAAAGTGTGAGTCACAAAAACTTTTATTTCAAGTATTCATAAGGGTTCTGACACAGGTCTCCCAGTCTCAAGCCGTCTTCACACAGCTGACCCGGCTAAAAATACCGTAGCAGATCTGGAATAGAATGAATCATGAGTGTTCTTTATCCACCTTTACACTGCGGGAGAGGGATCTCATGCAACAATACACTTGGTTTATGATGATTGTTGTGTGATATTGTTTCCATAGGCCATTTATACATCCTGTAGATTCAAGACATTTCCGTTAATGATTTTAGTTTTGCGAGCTACACTGCTTGAATCGAAAATCAAAGTCTCTATTAAGCTAGCTTTGACTTTTTTGCGGTTCTCCCTCACCTCAAGTCGAGGTTATTCTAACCCCCCCAGAAACCCAACCCAGGTCCGATCCACCAATAACACGGTATGAATGCTCTGCGTAAAGACGGCTACATGCACATCAGTGTGTCTATGAGTGCGTGCTTATCCATCTGCGTGTGTGTAGGTTTACGTGGATATATATATATTACAGGGATATAGAGTTTTCTCAGTGCTAATGGTTAGAACGTTAATTTGATTAGTGTGTTTTCAGCAAGTGTCTGTTCTGGCTGACTGAGTAGCTGCTAGGAGGCTCAAAATGAAATTGCCTTTCCGTTGTGCAGCCGTCTGGTCCTGCTGCATCAATCCTCTTGCTCTTCTCGAAAATGAAGAGTAGGCCTATGTGGTTTTACCGGTGGGTTACCACTCATACTGCATGACAATGTCTGGAATAAGTCTCCAAACGTGTTTTGGTCAATATGAAATGCATTTACCCCAATCGTGCAGTTTGGTGAATTGAAAGCATGCTTTCCTTTTTCGCTAATAGTTTGGCATGGCAATCTGACCACCATGGAGAGTAACCAGCTGGAGCTGGAGCCGTCCAGAAACTGTGTCCAAAATAATTGAATGTTCGCTCCCTCAATTTCAGAGAGGGCTTTGAAGATAATAGATGGCCACTCTCATCCAGCTTTTCCTGGATGGATGGACGGACTTGGTATTTTGTTGCCTCTCATGTTCATTTATATTTCATATTGTCTAAGCAATATTGTCAAAAAGGCCACTCTGAAATGTTCACAAAAGCACCGCGGCCACTCTAACAATCCTACATCTGCTCATGAGCAGAAGCTTCACGCACTCCTTTTTCTCAGAACTGCGTATGCGTTTATCAAGAGATGAGTTTCTACGGGGGTAAATGAAACACAGAGACACTCTTGTACGTCTTCCTGACTAATGAGATGTGTGCCTTTGAGAGGTTTTCTTGTATTACTCGGCAGCAAATAATAGATCAGCATTAAGCTGAAGAGAGCTGAGATGGGCACTGAAGAGCCAAACGGTCTGGCTCTTTCTGAGTAGTGGCTCAGCCTTTTGATGTGCCAGACTAGGATTCATTCTGCCACCACAGTAAATTGGCTGGGTGAGAGAGGACATCCTGGAGGGGAGATAGCATACAGATGGTCTGAACTCTTGAACTTTTAATATCTACGGCCGGTGAACCTAGTGCCCTATGGCTAATGATAATTCTACAATAGGCGCAATTATATTAAAACATTTTAAAAAATTAAAATAAACTGGATGCAAGAATTCAAACTTTCCCCACCATCGTATGAAGATGGAGGTACAGTTGAAATATATTGACACAAGATCATTGTTTTGATAAAAATATATGGTTGGATATTAAAAATCGAAACAAAATTGATCAGAGAGCTTTAAAATATTAAATGATATAGGAAGGTGTTGGTCGTGCCGATCTTACAGAGTTGGTGTCATTCATAAATTGAATTGAGAATGCCTGGTAAATTCCAATTCAATTCCTGGAATTGGAATTGAAATTGCACCCAGCTCTAAGGAAACAGAAGTGGAATCGGATTGGAATGACATGAAACTGAATTTAATTCCATTAAATTACATGCAATTCTACTTCCAATTCCTCAGTTGAATTGGAATTGATGAGTTCATTCATGAATTGACCCAACCATCTAATACCAGTGTGCTCAGCTTGTATCAGGTTGTGGTTGCTAACCAATTATCATATCCAGCAAGATTATCGTTTCAACTGAATTATAATTTCAACTGTTGCACGATATAACCGTATCACTGAGAAACCCGACTTCCACAGCTTGCAATTCAAAGCCCACTGTTTATATAGTTGACCTTCCATGTGTATCACTGTGATCAGCTGCTCATGTATTAATTGGAAGAGACAGAGGTGACTGGTAGCAGTAATGAAAGTGATTCTCATCAAGGCTTCTATCCGCGCTCGTAATGAGTGCCGACACAGCACACCATTAACCCATAACCTTGCAGATAGATAAAAAAGGAAACGGTCTCCTCCAATTATCTTGCAAACAAAGCCTGTCTTTGTCAGCCTGGACCCATTCAGCAACCATGTTAGACGGAGGATGAATGCTGCTTAGGTCTGTGCAATATCCTTTCCTCATGTTCTATGATATTTTGTGCGATAGCTCAGCAGGTGTTGGTGCTATCCAATGGGCTGTAGCTGAGCCAAACAAGGATGATAATCACAGACATGAAGCCAACAGGAGACCACCCCAAAGTGAACAATGCACTGTCAATGCATCAATAATGTAATATAATCACATGGGATATATGTTGAGGGATAAGCTTATATGCTGCAACAAGATCGATTTTTGATGGAAAGGAAGGAAAAAGAAGATGAGGAATGCAGAATCATTTGATCTTACTAAACATCAAGTCATATATTACATCATATGGCCTCTTCATGATTAGATGGCCTCTATCTTGGTGACAGAATGGAGCCTTTAGGGATGTGTGAAGGCTTCAACTTTGTAAACAAAATCCCCAAGAGCAAAGAATAAAATGCCGGGATCTTCCTGATAGAATCAGGTAAAATAAATGACTCTTTGGGCTGAGAAATCCACACATAAAGGTAAGAAGCATAAACTGGCGCCATGAACCACATACCCATTAAGAAGCTTGGCTTTTATACTTCAGTTTGATGTGAAAGTATTATTGATAATCCCCTAATGCACCACAAAACCATTAGGAAGAGCAATGGAAACTCATTTTGCTGAGCCCGACTTATCAGGCTGATATATTGAGCAGCGTCCATTTCAGATAATACCTCTGAAAGTGTGATGAGGAAATACTTTCATCTTCAACTTGCTTTTTTCTCTAAAGCTATATTCTATTTTCCCCTTAGGCAAATGAGTTTCTCTGTCATCTATAGGTGTAAACATGAGTAATGAACATGGTAGAGGATACTGCTGCAGTTTATTGTTTTCTTGGGTGGAGCTCCCAGTGTTGCTATGGTGAAACGAACTGTGCCGAGTTCTATGTGACTACGTGATTGACAATTACAGTATACATAAATGAAGGTTGGGTCCTGAACTGGTTCAGCCTATAGGCTGGACAGCAAGCATCCTATGCCGTTGCACTATCCACTGTGAAATCCCCTCAGTCATCCAACCAGTCGGCCTTTGTGCTGTATGTTCTGGATTCATCTAAAGAAATTGAGATTGGTCAAGCAGTCATGAAAAATATAATTTATCAGGCCATTATAGAGATGGTAACAATATTTATAATTTGTGTCTGGAACTGCACTTTATTGGGTTTGATTTGAGTGAGTTTTATTATTGTAACAGCGTTGCATTTCATATTATGGGTTGCACATAAACCTTAATTATCATAAATCAGCTAAACTTGATTCCAGTTACAATAAAGAGTAAAAGGTGATCAGTGACTTTAATGCATATCATCAGACTGGTGAGGTCTCTGTTAAATACCAATATTTTGTTAAATAAGTCCTTTGTTCAGCTTTCCTGTTGTGAGATGAGAGGATCAGTAACAATTTCTTCTCTCGGTTTGCGGCATGAAGTGCAGTCCATTGTGGATGGCTATCTATGTTTCATGATGAAAACACAAGTCTGATAGCATTGTATATAAAATTGCTCATTTGACTTTGGATCAGGCAATCAAACAACGAATGTAGTTGCTGAATTGAGACTGTGGAGTTTCTCTAAGTTCCCTCTAAGTTCCCTAAGAGGTTTGTCTCTTGCCGAGTCTCCAGTCAGAGTATTGTACCAGACAGTTCATGTTTTTGATATTTTTTGGGGTAAGGTGAGTTCATTTTCCAAACTGTTTGTATATACCTCAAAGATGGACACACAGAGGACTATCAACTTATCTGTCAAACCAACAAACTTCTCTGGTAATCATTTGTTGGGCCAAGTCTGGCCTTTTGACTCTAATGCTGCCCAATAATAGATGTGTCTCTCCTGTGCCTGAGCCTGTTTCTGACACCCTCATTACCTTTTCTAGCCATGCGCCACACTGTCACTTTCTCCCTCTTTCTGGGTCATTCACAGAAACACACACACGCACGCACACACACACACACAAAAGTAGAGCACTCAGCCTGGAGTCTCTTTAATTCACGAAGGACGCGAAGGCTTAGCAGTGGATGTGTAACCCATGAGGATTGTATCATCGTTTGTTTAGTTCACAATCAGATTTTTGAAACAAAGATAAATTAGTGCAAATGAAGTTGATGAGTTTTCAATTCAAATTCTCATGTGATGCCATCAAGACTTATCATATCTGTAGTCAATGAAATATACTTCTATATTTTGTCATACAGCCACGTACAGGTGAAAAGCCATCGCTCGTCCGCACATTGTGGCTACCAGAGTGAAACAAAGGCACATACGTCAATTCAATCGCTCACAGAATGTCAACAAGCCACTCTAGGATGGACCTTAACCCCAATCGCATCTCTTTCCCTCCCTGGCAAGGCTGAAACATATTGACATTCCTATTTACATTCAAGGAATTTACCGCGACTTGTTGCACCCATGTTCTCTTAGCTTTGATTCCGATTCTGTTTTTGCATTCTGATTGCAAAGATAGCACAGCCTGTTTCCTTGCAATTGCATCTCAAGGGGTCGTTGGGTTAATACAACAATCTTGCAGTGTTTGGATTCCTGACAAAGAGATGGACAACCACACATGCGTCCTGGACAAGGGGGCAGATTTGCAGCTGCTGAATGGTTAAAGCGGCGGTGGAGAGATGTTGTTATTGCTGTTTGGAGGTAATTGGGTTCATAGGTGATATAGAGTCACTTAATGACAGGGAACATGCAGGGGAGCTCGATCACGAGAACATATGGCGGCGGGAAACCAAACCAAAGAGGATTATTTGCCATCAAGTCATTTTGATTTCCCACTGGGCACATTTTGGAGGTCGTAATATCTGAAAAGGCCAATAACATGAATATAAATCCTAATGAATGCTCTATCTGACCGTTATGGCCATATTGAGATGGCCTTGTCTTCCTGTGATAGTGGTCGACACAGTGCATTATCTCTTTACTGTAACTTATGAACGAAACAATCATTAAGAGTGAAAACAGCCAAGCATAGCCAGTTTAGCGCCATGAATATTTATCTTTGTGAAGCAAATCAATTTTGCATCCATATCTGCTTACACCGGAGAGGAGAGAGGGAGGAATGGAAGGTGGAAAGAGAAAAGGGGAACGAGGTAGAGATGGAGATGGAGAAATTGAGAGGCAAGTGAATGAATGCAAGCGCACAATTATATACTAAAACCCTTTATAAACGTAAGTGTTCAGCCACTGAAACAATGTGGGAGCAACAACTATTATAAAGATAATAAAAGCCCAGAGTTGCTGGAGTGTGAAAGACATCTGGAAATGCAAAGTGAAATTAGATAGAGAGAAAGAAAGAAAGAAAGACTGAAGAGAGGGTGATGGGAAATGTTTGTGAGAGAGATGGGAGAGAGAGAGAGAGAGAGAGATAATAAGATAAGCTATTAGAAAGATTGAAATTAGATAGAGAGAAAGAAAGACTGAGGAGAGGGTGATGGGAAATGTTTGTGAGAGAGATGGGAGAGAGAGAGAGAGAGAGAGAGAGAGAGATGGGAGAGAGAGAGAGGCGAGTTTGGCAGAGCGAGAGAGATAAGTGAGAGAGGAATGAGGGGGGTTCAGTGAGTGATGGAAGAAAGAAGCAGGTGGGGGTTGGGGGATGAGAGGTGGGGCTAACGTTAAGACTCAGTGGTAGTTAGAAGCGAGGTAGGAGCTGGTGGAAGGATGTGGTACTGACATGAGGAGTATTGTGAGTTCTGGGAGAACGTGTTCAGACTTGTAGTCACTGTCAACCCACCCAGTTTATAATGGCGTGCAGGTGGCCTTCTAGGTGAGCTTATTTAGGTATGCCTAGCCTGCTATGTTTGTAGACCCAGTTTTACAACATGAATCTTACTGGGTTTCTCCATCTCCCATTAAAGCGATACTAACCATGACTTACAGCATCAACCACTCCCCAACACCCTTTGTCACCGTGTCTGTGTGTTATATCATGACACTAATGCTGCTGATTGGCCACAGCAAGAGAGAGCTGAATGAGCACCGGTTCCCTTAATGCGCACAATATGTGGGAAACTGAATACGTTTTGATTGCTTGGACAAACACGAGACATGCTTCATTTATCTGATCAAGTGACGTTTCCACTGTCAAGCATCTTTAAAGTGTACATCTTTAAATGAAGTCCTCCAACTGGGGCATTCTCTCTACATAGCCAAATATATCAGCTAGATCTGAAATAACACAGATAAGGAAATATCTGAAGCTTTGGTAAACACTAGCGGTCTATGTATTTGTGTCTGCTGCTCTCTGCTGGTGTATACAGGCTATAGCACGTTAAACTGTGTGTTTTCCTTTACCTTTCCCAATCAGAGACACTACAGTCCACAGCAGAGATTAGGGTGGATCTTGTTGTCTCACTGGGTATATTCAGTGGAACTGGTCCATTTAAAATGTTGCTATAAAGAGTCAGTTGTATGAAAGGACCTAGGCATGTTTAGTTAGAAAAGTCACTTTGTGGTAAATTAAGCCAAGTGTTGTTACGGGACGAACGTGAGTCTTAATGGGGCCAATTTATCAAATGTAGATGCGCTTGTGCGCGCACACACACACACTCACACTCACTCACACAAACAAACACACAATACGGTCATACAGTAGAAGGTGAGTGTATCAGGTCAGACCCTCGAGTTAAAGTCCTGTTCTAAGAGTGAAGGACACAATGACTATGAGAGAGAGAGAGAGAGAGAGAGAGAGAGAGAGAGAGAGAGGGGGAGAGAGAGAGAGAGAGAGAGAGA
>OMOT01013533.1:2287-13698 GCA_900312575.1 Acanthochaenus luetkenii | reverse complement strand
TGTTGACCGTGTTGAACAGTCCGATGGCTGCAGGCACAAAGGAACACCTAAGGCGCTCCGTCCTGCATCGTGGTAGGATGAGCCTGTGGCTGAAGATGCTCCTCATCAGCCTCAGCTCATCATGGAGAGGATGAGAGGGGTTCTCCAGGATGGTATTGATCTTCCCCCTCATCCTCCTCTCTGCCACTACCTCCAGACTGTCCAGTTTGACTCCTACAACAGAGCTGGCCTTCTTCACCAGCTTGTCCAGTCTGTTGGCATCCCCTTTCTTGATGCCGCCTCCCCAGCACGCCACAGCAAAGAAGAGTGCACTGGCTATTACAGACTGGTAGAACATCTGCAGCAGCCTTGAACACATTGAAGGACCTGAGCCTTCTCAGGAAGAACAGCCTGCGCTGTCCTTTCCTGTAGAGGGCCTCAGTGTTTTTCCAACCAGTCCAGTTTATTATTGATCTGCACTCCTAGGAACCTATATAGAGTGCACCATCTCTACCTCCACCCACTGGATGATGACAGGAGTTGGGGCCTTCCTGCTCCTTCGAAAGTCCACCACCAGCTCCTTGGTCTTCCCGGTTTTGAGCTGGAAGTAGTTGTTGTTGCACCATCCTACAAAGTTCTCTACCAGGTCTCTGTATTCCTCCTCATTGTCCTCCGTAATGCAGCTGACAATGGAGGAGTCATCAGAGAACTTCTGCAGGTGGCACGTTTTGGTGTTGAAGCGGAAGTCTGAGGTGTAGAGGGTACTGTACATATTTATATGTGCACGTATATAGTATACATATGTTATGTGTAGTATATATATTTATACATAGAATAAGATGGAGCCTAGAATACAGCCCTGTGGGACACCGCATGTTATATGTTGGGCGGAGGAGGAGTTACCAGTTAAAACAGTAGAGGTTCTATTAGAAGTAAGAGCTGGACCATTCTAGTGCTTTATCCGAAATGCCAACCATGTGTTTGATGTGGTCAAGTAGAACTTCATGATCATCTGTATCAAATGTTGCACTGAGATCTAAGAGACCTAAAACTGTACAATCTGCATTGGTTGTTCAAAGGTCATTTGTGACCTTCAGGAGAGTCTGTGCTATGAAGAGGTCTGAAACAAGACTGGAATGTTTTACCTCTGCCAATAAAGTTGGGAGGTTCTATATATTTCATCCCTCTGTTTGTCTTAGTTTTTCTTCGGGGGGGTACAAGGATTTCACCAAAACAGCATGCACACTTCACAGTCCTCTCCTCTCTTCTCCTCCTCCTCCCTCACGCAGACCCTGGATCCAGGAGCGTACCCAGGCTTCTCCTCTCTGACTCCCCCAGAACAAACCACTCCTGTCCAGCCACGGAATCCTGAGCTGGAGCAGAGAGATAAAGCTATGAGAGGACGAATGTAAGTACTGTGATTTAGTAGAATACAATATATTACTGCTACTATTACTACTACTACTACTACTGCCACCACCAACGTATCCCTTAATTGGTGCAAAGGGCTCAGGCTATGAAAAGGATGAATGTATGGTACTATACTAGCCCAGATTACACTACCACTACTAGAACTAGTACTACTACCACAACTATTACTTTACTGCAACAGGAACAGAGGAGTAAAACACCAGGCAGAACTGATCAATACTTCACTGTCTGAGCTGAGCTTAACTAAGTGAACTGTTTTGTCTGTTCAGGTTTGTTCTGGAGGAGCTGATTCAGTCAGAGAAGGACTACGTCAAAGATCTGGGCATCGTGGTGGAGGTGAGACTCCGGCTACATACAGATCTGTGCTTTCAACCAGTCGGCTCTAGTGTGGCTACAGATTTGTGCAGTGCAGAAACACCACAACAATGAGGCTTAGCAACAACGATGGAAATTAAATAAAAACCCAGAATCTAGTGGATTACCTCTTTAAGAAAGGCGTCATGATCAAACCTTTTCCTCAAAGCTGTTGCCATGTTGGTGTTTTCTGGCCCTTTTTAAAATAAGTATTTAATGCTTTGTGTGACATTTTCAAGCAATCACTCATTTGTTGGGTTTTGGCCTCTGCACCCAATTCTAAAGACCTGGGGATAATAGTGGAGGTGAGACAGCGACTGCTGACATTTTAGGCGCTGTGCAGATTAACTAGAATGAATAGTAATATGTATAGTATGAATAATATAGCAATAGTACCCGAGAAGGTGATTTTGACTCTGATCATGGTGATGATGGTGATGCATGTCATATGAGATACAGCAGAGTACGGTCAGCAGCACTGAAGGCTCCATAATCTCAGTAAAGAGGGCGACTCACTACTTTGAACAAACAGGCTTTACAGAAAACAGCTGACAGAACCTATACATCATCTGGTAGAGAAGGATTACCAATGGTTACAAGGATGTTCCGCCATGTTGGAAGACAGAAAACTAAACTAAAGACTGCCATGTTCTCCTTCAACACAGCAGCTCTGGCAGTAGCATGAGTCTAAAAGCATTAATCTGTCCCTGTAATATTTATGTTTCATCAATAATTGAGGAGAAATAAGCAGAGCATCTGAACCCGCTGACCTCTGACACCGCAGGGCTTCATGAAGAGGATAGAGGAGAAGGGAGTCCCAGACGACATGAAGGGAAAAGACAAGATCGTCTTCGGAAACATGCCCCAGATCTACGACTGGCACAGAGAGTAAGTACAGCAGAGGTGTTAAAAGGCTGGAGCTGGACCCCAAGCTAGGCCAGGGGGAGACTGACAGGGGTCAGGGGGAGACTGACGGGGGTCAGGTGGACACTGACAGGGGTCAGGGGGAGACTGACAGGATCTCCAATTTGTACTGGAGACACAAAGTGACTGTTTTCTTCAAGAACCTGCAGTGTGTTGTAAAGTCCAGCCCACAACAGGCTAGTACCTTCCTGCTCAGTGTGTGTTGGAGGAAAAATTTGAGATGTAACTTCACTCAAATATTTAAATGTATTTATTGCACAGAAAGTTGTATGATGATTCAGGTTAAATGGAGAATATGGCCTAGCTTTTTCCTAAACTGTTATTCAAGCTGTATTTCAGCTGTGAAGTTCTGGCAACATAGTGATCAAATCAAACTATGTTCCCTAATGAACTCAGTGCTTGTGAACTTACAGCATGGTGCCTTCAGTGGAGTCCAAGACAAATAACGTTGCTCTTTGTTTATCCAGGCAAAGTCGACTCTTTTTCAGTCCTGCTTCACTTTCATACAGTTTCACACACTGACACTGCTGGTCAGGGATTCGAACCAGCGACCCTCTGGTCACACGTTGCTTCTCTAACTTCTCACAGAATATTTTATCATGAGTAAAGTTTCGCTCTTCTCTCTCTGTTCAGTTACTTTGTAGGAGAGCTGGAGAAATGTCTAAAAGACAACGAACACCTTCCTCGGCTCTTCATCAAACATGTAAGTGAAGGGCGTGTGAGATGATGATGATGACGACTTTCTGCTACATATCATTGAGCTAGAACACTCTAATCTCTCTGTCCACTATCTGCTGACTGAACAAACGTATCTGTGTGTGACAGGAGAAGAAGCTCCTCATGTACGTGGTGTATTGTCAGAATAAGCCGAAGTCAGAGTACATCGTAGCAGAATACAATGCCTATTTTGAAGTAAGTGATGTTTCGACTCTCTGGGTTTACAGTTGCTGTGTACTTGTGTGTCACTTTTTAAATTGTGGAACAAAACCCATCTGGTGCTCCTCGACGTCTCAGATGCCTCAAACCATTACCAGTAAAAGACCGACTTTTTGTCCCGACATGTGATGAGAGGTTCGGTACCAGAATCCTCTCTGTGTCTCTGGTAGATAGCTCTGTCTGCTGCACATGCTAACACTTTAGCATGCAGGATGTTCAGTAATGGTAGGTGATTATCATTAACCAAAGTATGAATATAAACCTTTTAGTAATCCAGAGTTGGTATTGGTTTTTATTCTCTGGTCTGTAGATTCATAACAAAATCTGTCTTCATCATTTGTGAAGTCTGTTACAAATCAACACCACAAAACCCTTAGCTGTCTAGCTAACTTCACTCACTTCCTGTGTATACAAAACAAGTTATGTACAAAGTCTTGTGGGAAGAGGGGGCAGAGTGCAACAGGGTGACAGCTACATGAAAGAAGCTGATCCTGAGTCTGTTAGTGTGGGGGCAGAAGCATCTGTTCAAACTAGCATGTAACCTCACATCTTTCTGACTTTGTCCTCAGCCCACTTGTCATGTTAATTTGTATTATTATATCTGTATTATTGTATTTATTGGCATATTTTCATGTCTTTTTAAACGTATTATCCAGTCTTGTTGTGAGAAGCTCATAGAGTAAGAACCTGCTGCAGGCTATAAAAGTACCAAATTGTCGCTTTAACAAAAATGCGAACAAGACAAATTGATTATAAACGAAGTATTCTGATCCTGTAACCATGTGTGTGTGTGTGCGTCCTCCAGGGTATTCAGCAGGACGTCCACTCCAGATTGGGCATCAGCGACTTCCTCATCAAACCTGTCCAGAGAATCACCAAATACCATCTACTGCTGAAGGTAACACACACACACACACGTAAAGGTTCTCATATAGAACAGATATATAGAAGAAACGATCAGGTATGACTATTATTCTGATGATGTTTATTCTGCGGTGGTGTTTCTCCTCAGGACATCCTGCAGTACAGTTTGAAGGCAGGCCTGGACTGTGAACAGATCGAGGTAACACAACTTCATTCAGAGTGCAGATTGCTGGTTAGAAGAGAGGTATATATGTATATATATATATGTATTAGAGCTGCAACTGACGATTATTTTGTTATCGATTAATCTGTCGACAATGTTTTAGATTAATCGATTAATCGACCGATTACATTGGTAAATGGACTGCATTTATATAGTAGTTTATTTATATACAGTTGCCAAAGTGCTTTACAATTAGCCTCACATTCACCCATTCACACACACATTCATACACTGTTGGCGGAGGAGCCAACCTGCTCAACAGGAGCAATTTGGGTTATACATTAGTCATAACAAAATAAAAAAAATAAAAATGAATCAAGCCGCTTTATTGAGCTTTGTCTTTGAGCAGCAGGTGGAGGAGGCTCTCTGTCAAGACTATTCTAATATAATATGTATCATAACGGTATGTTATGGTAGAATAATATTGCCTTAAGTGTTGATAATATAGAAATTTATAAATTACTTTTATTCAGTAATTTCATGCATGCGAATGCCATGGATTCTCTGTGTGTACAAGTAGAGCTGAGAGAAAACATGAATTACTACTTTAACTTTGGGCTTGTTCTGTATCATTGTGTAACTGTTATTTGAGCGATTTAATTAAATTAAAATGTATAAAATACTCTTCACATAACTTCATTTAGTGTTAAAGGACAGAGCAGATTATGGATATGTCTGTTGTATGAAAAGATTTTGTGTGAAGATGAGAGCTGTCAGTTTTCCTTGTCCTCTCAGGTCAGTAGTTACCTAACCATTACTCACCAAAGCTATCAGCGCATATAAGGTCTGTAGTCAAGTTACTCCATCACTGATAGCAGTTAGCGTAAATAACATTACACACCAACTACTATCAGTTTCAGAAGCTCCAGGATTCTCTGGTTTTAAATGTTGGAGCTGTTGAGGAAGTCCATTCTGTTCTACAGAGGTGTTACTCTGCTTTGTGTTGTTGCTTTAGAGGTGAAATATTCCAGGACAAATTTGCGGTCCAAGTGGCTTTAGTGTCTTGCAGGTCCGCTTGTATTTTCAGCCATCTTCTATTAGGGAAACCTCTTCTTTGCCTGTCTGCTGCATGTCCAGCAGCTAAACATTGTAAGCACTGCTGCCACCTAGCGCTTCCTATACACATTGCATCATTGACTGTTAATAAGGTGTATCTTTCACACACAGCCCTGAAAATGTAAAGATATGTGACGCGTCAACGCAAAAAATTCACGTCGATTAATTTACTAAATCGATTATGTATAAGACTATTCGTAGCAGCTCTAATATATATATTCTTCACAGGGATCATCTTCCTCCAGCTGCTTTCCTTCGGTCTGAGTGCAGAACTTTGATGTATTTTTGTACTTGGTACATTGTTTTCACCTGGTCAACTGAACTAAAGGAGGAATATAAACCAATCAGAACGCAGCCTACAGATGCACATACATGAACATGTAAATTACAATATAAATGTCTCTCTCTCTCTAACAGAAAGCAGTAGGTCTCATGTCTGAGGTTCCTAAGCAGTGTAATGACATGATGAACCTGGGCAGGCTGCAGGGATACGAGGTACGTTCATTTACTCTTGTGCTGATTCAAGTTCAAGTCCTGTGAGACGTGCTTGTGACGAAGGGCAACATGAACTCTTCTGCTAATCAACTTCCTGTTTGCACACAGTACAGAGACACACATGGACACAGAAAAGAGTTCAACATGTCCACTGTCCTGTTATAGCAGAATACAGTGTGTGAAGCCCGGTATGTCTTGTTAAATATAGCGATAATACCTGAGAGGGCTTTACTGGGACTATGTGTACAACAGTGATGCAAAATCCTAATTGATGGGAGTTTGTGTACGCAGCTTTATTCAGTAATGGTAATTTAAATAAATCAGGTTAAAAAATACATATCAAAACAGATCTGAAGATGAAAACAAAATACAACAGCTTATTTGTAGATGAGGCCTCTGAGCTGTAATGAAGAGAAGAAGAAAGTGAAGAGGTGTTATTACAGTTTGTTACTGGGATTATGGGAATGTGACTAGTACTGAAGGCAGCACTGAAGCCTTCATGATCCCAGTGCACAGCGCCTTCTAGTGTAGTATGGCTTTTATACAACAGTTACCAACATGTACTGGCTGAAAAGTTTTCTCAGACATACAAAAGAATAAAGAACAGGAGAAAACTGAGAAAGGTCACAAACGGGATCAATACAGGATCACAATAAATTGCCAATTTAGCTGCATATTTGATCAATTTTGGAAACAAATGAACCCAGAAGTAAGTTAGAGCTGCTGTAGGTAACTTCAGGAGGAAAGAGATCAAATCTGTGGAAATTCAAACCAACACAAAGTGAGTAACAAGAGGAGTGATTGACAGGACGGAGTCAGGCCTTCTGCCTCAGACTTCTCCTCATTGGTCGAATGGGTTTCCAAACATTTCACTTTGAAACAAGAACAGCCGAGGAATGGAGCGACTGCTGTTTCTGTGGTTGTGACGTATTATCATTATCCTGCTCGTCTCGCCACCAAACATGTTTCTATTGCATCCATAAATTACCTACTGCAGCTTTAATATTATTAGATTATTTAGCTGAGCATATTGTAATGGATTACTAACCTATTGCATCACCATCATACACTCAATCTCCTCTAGTGTATTCTGTCTTTTATACAACCGTTATCAACATGTGGACTGACGGGAAAGTTTCCTCCAAAGTTGTCAACAACAAGAAAGATCGCTAACTAGCTGCCTGGTTAACACAAGAATTACCATAGCAACTAATATCAATTGGCCAGCCGTGCACTGTGGGAATTATCAGCGTGGCTGGAACGAGTCGCTGACAATCAGATTCCTCCGCAGGGTAATCTGACCAACCTGGGAAAACTGCTGCAGCAGGAAACCTTCTTCGTGACGGAGCAGGACACCGGCGTCCTGTCGCGCTCCAAAGAGCGGCGGGTCTTCCTCTTCGCGCAGGTCATCATCTTCAGCGAGTTGCTCAGGAAGGGATCGTCCACGCCCGGATACCAGTTCAAGAAGAGCATCAAGGTGTGCAGTAGATTAATATGTTAACCGGTGAGCCAATCCCGGCTCAGCTGGTTCAGAACAAGATGGTGGCACACAGGTCCGGGGGTTAATTAGCTGAGTTCATGCTCAGTGTCATTTCCATTCAAGTCTTTTGATTTTTTTGATGTGCTCTTTAAATTAATTTGCACAATCAAAATTGTTTGGGCCAACAGGAAATATCGAAACAATTTTACGACATTTAAATTAACGAGGCACAGCAACGAACTGCAGTCTACACCCTGATTTTGAGTCATTTGATTATTTAATGACAATGAAATACAAATCACCAAACAGGATCAAATCTACTGTATATATTATAGCCAAATTCTGAGAATTAAAAATGACAACCAAAGTGCTAAACCTTGTCAGGTGTCCTACCTGGATCTGGAGGAGAGCGTCGATAACGATCCCTGTAAGTTCGCCTTGTCTTGTCGCCACTCGTCGGAGCGTTTCACTCTGCAGGCTACCAAAGTCGATGTCATACAGGTCTGGGTCCAACACATCCAGGAAGTCCTGGACGCACAGAGCAACTTCCTGTCCGGTGAGCACACACATACACACACACATACAATTGTCCTCTCAAGCATTATCTTAATTCCAAATAAGGATTCTGGCGCCGCCCCCTTTCAGTCTAACATGAAAATGAAAGTGAATGTCTTTAACTCCGTCCAACACTAATATTGACTCTTTCTGCTTCCAGGGTTCCTCTGTTCTGTTTCTTTATTAGTTGAGTTGATTCTGATGTTTTGAAGCTGCAGTCAGACTTAGATGACACAACATCCACACCATGGCTGTTAGAAGAATATCTTAAAATGCAGTAATGTGTTAAATAACTTCATCATGTCATTTTATTATTTCACCCATTTTAACAACAGAACGCAAACAGGATTCAAAAATCCTATTCATTTTCACAATAGGAGAAAAAAGATACAATCTGAAAGCCTGAAATGACGACAACATTACATGTTCCCTCATCACTGACTGTGTATCTGTCTATTTGTTTCTATATGTAAATGTATTTTCTGCAGCCCTCCAGTCTCCTATCGAGTACCAGAAGGAGAAGAGCGGAGGAGACGGCACCTCCTCCCTGACCAGGAACCACTCCGGCCCACGGTCCTCCCAGTGTTCCCAGTCCTCCCACAGCCGGCCCTCCTCCGCGGTGGGGCTCGGGGAGAAGGAGCAGGAGAGGGGAAGGGGCCAGATGAAAATGTCTACCTCCAACGGCGGACCGTCGTGTTTCGACTCCAGGGTGAGTTGACAGGACACTCTTACTGGGATTACTGGGAGGGGAATTTTAGCAGAACAAAACAAAACAAGTTTGTTCAGCTTTTTCCCTTTTTGGTTAAAAAACCCCAACACAGAAATGTTGGGATAGAGCCTGACACTTGCATATCCTCCTCTCCTGCCAAAACAGGCAATCTCCAAAATGTCAACTTTTCAGGGACTGAGATAAACAGACATGTGTTTAGTTTGACCAAGGGGTTTTGAAAAGGTTTTCATAAGAGCTAAGGGTTGTAGAATTATCTCAACCCATGAAGGTGAGTGTAATCCTTAGACTAAACTTAGTTGGAGTTTGGAGGTTTTCATCTAACTATTTTGACCTGACAAGTCATTTCAGGAAGTCTTTTTTCAGGGTTCTCTAGAAATCTCTGTGATGTTTCACAATTTTAAGGAAATCTCTCCGATTTCTTAGGATTTTTACTGTGTCAGGTTTTGAGACACACAACTCCCATTTATTTAGCACAAGTATTTTCCATTTTTTTTGCACTATTCCACAGTGGTTTTCTAACTATGGTCCTAGGGGAAGCTTTCACTACTGAGAGGCTATTGGCTAAGCCAAGCATAGGCAACCATGGACCATGGAGAGCCGAGAGTCTGCAGGTTTTCATTCCAACCAAACACTACACCAGTGTTTTAATCAGTGAAATCACCTGCTTTAGCCGCTGGTGGATCCATCATTACAAACTCATGTTGTGTGGCCAAGCTTTGTTGAAACCCACCTAACTTTATTTAAACGTCTAGTCAAGAGCCCAAGGTTTCCTAAGATACCAAACATGGCAGGCTGAATTACAGGGAAATGTGTATAAAATGATGCACAATATATCTAGATTGTTTGATGTAATGCTGCAGTGTCTTGGGTTTGAATGTTTCACTCAATATAAGCTGCTATCGCTTCAGTGAAGCGTTGGAATGAGCAGATACAGAATACTGTATATATGTGACATTGTCATTTTGAAGCTACTAGTAAATACATTGCAGCTCCCTACTAACGTTTTGTTACTTAAAATGTATTTTACTGAAAAAGTGAAATGAACTTGGAAATGTTGAATTGAATGATCAGTCCAGGCCAAATCCAGCAGTGTTTTCTCAAAAACGATTGGTCCAAATCTCATCAATCAAAGTTATTTTGATGTCTGGGAAGACTGTGAAGAATCCATCAGTAATACTGATAGACCTTCAACTGCAACAGAGAGCTGGTGCATTAGCAGACTACTTCCCCTTGCTCTGTCTGCATCACTGTGAGTCAATGTTACTTGCCCCTAAAACCCAAGGACGTGTATTGCAGGTGTAGGAGTATGTTGTGTATATCTGTTCTAGTTTGGCCTAGTTGGAGTGTACAGCCTCCGCTGTCTGCAGGAGGCTGGGCTTCACCTTCTAAAGGACACAGCTCTGCTCAGTCTGTATGTTTTAATGTATGAACTATGGCACCAAGGGAGGAGGAAACCCTTTGACCAAGCTACCTAACAAGCTCTCTACTTTGAGCATCGTGACCTAGCTGCTTCCAGATTGTAGGGAGAAGTAATGCGTCAGAACGGATAGGAGGCTGGAAAGCATCTTCTCTTGTGACGTTACAGATAGTTGGGTTAGGGGATCGATGGATAAAGGTTTTCTAGTCATGAGGAGAAACTGATCCAAAATAGGTTAGAAATACTTTATTGTATTTGGTTATTCATCATGAAAACTTTCAGAACTCGCTATCGCTGTTCACGGGTGAAAACCTTGTATCTCCACATTGTCAACTTTTTAGGACCTATGAAAGTCAGCCTGGTTTTTAGCTTGACCACCGTGACTTTTTCAGTTTATCCAACGGGTTTTGAAAGGTTTTCATAAGGCAGAGGGTCGTAGAACTTCCCTAACCCATAGAGGAGAGTGTAATCCTTCACCTCACAACGATAGGAAACCGCTCGAAGAAATTACAAATCATCATCTCATAGTATCATGATCCATAAGCATGACTTGTCAGATGTACAGCAAAAACACAGCAGGATGCTAATGCTCTACCCTGTCGTTCTTCCTCCTTTCCTCCTCCTCCTCGGTCCCGACCTCCTTCTGCTCCTCCTCAGCTTGGGGTCGGGTGTAACGGCATCACAGCCAGCAGGACTGTTATTCAACCCACATGGACGCACCTTAACCTTGTCCTCATCCTCTCCTCTTGTCTCCTCTTGTCTCCTCTCCTGATATCTCCAAATTTCTTGAATCCCCTTTCATCCTCTGTCCTTTCCTTTCCTCTCCTCTCCTCTCCTCTTGTTTCCTCCTCTCCTCCTCTCCTCTCCTCTTCTCCTCCTCCTCAGGACAGTGAAGTAGGCTGTAACGGCTTTTCGTCCACCATGTTGGTGACTCAGGACTACTCAGCTCTCAAGGAGAATGAGATCT
>OMOT01013449.1:3940-15431 GCA_900312575.1 Acanthochaenus luetkenii | reverse complement strand
GCTGTGACACGCCTGCCTCTCACTGTCTCACTCAACGGCTTTCTCTGCCAACTGAGAACCTTCTAACACAAACACGCCACCCGCCCAAAACACAGAGGCAGACATAAAAACACACTCGCAGGTCTCACCACGCGCCCCGTTGCCGAGACACCTTCGATCCAAAAATGGAATTTGTCTGAAGAAAAGAGAAGAAAGAGATGGGGGAGAGAGCAGAGATAAGCTGAGAGGAGGGAGCCCTTTGAGCTAAGTCTGATCGCTTAGGCAGATACCGGCCCTCTTCTCCTGGCGTGCTGCTTCACGTCTAGGACAGAGTGATCAACTCATTCAACCTATCGCTCAATGTGGCATCTAAACAGCTAGGTTTGTTTTCTACTCCTGCTACTAAAGACAAATATGCTTTCTGTCATAAACAGACACACCTATGCAATTTAACAACATAATGTATCTTTTTTTGTTGTTATTTTCAGCAAGGTTCTATGCATATCCTGCGATTAACTTCTCAAGCAGGGTCAAGTCCTCCTGGTAATCAAAATATTCCTCTAAACCTAATACTGGGCTTTCAAGAGCCACTCTAAGTCATTTTCCAATTACTCTTTAAGGGTCAATAACTGGCTTTATTGGGGTGATGAGCGAGTGAGGTCAACCTGTGCAGGAGGGGAACAGCAGTGCAGGCTGGGAGGCCTGTGCCTGCATGCTCGGCAGGTATGACAAAAACACGTCATCTCTTGACCTCTGGGTGGCTGGACGCTAGATCTTAGATGTGGCCACAGGGCGCAGATTCTGTTCAGATCTCTCCCTGTCAAAAGCCCTACAGCCGCCGCCAGGAATGCGTGCACACACTTTAACACACACATAACACTTGAACAGATTGAGACATTTGTATTCCGTAGGCTACATGGAACAACACTGACACCGAGCTGAACCAGAACAATCCATCTCCATGAAGCATCCATCCCCGCGTGTCAGAACAACCCCATAAACAACTCGGCTTTATTGCCGAACTGAGAGGACGTTAGACAAGCCTGGTGTTGAGTAAGAGTGTAAGCGGGCAGCCCGAGTCAAAGCCTCAGAGAAAGTCCTCAACATCCCGGCATTCCACAGACAGATTAAAGTTAATTCATAATGCCGTACCGTACACACTTCAGGTTACAACTAAAATGTGCAGTAAACACTAAGAAACAGGGAGAGGCTATGAAAACCTCAGAACGTAGTGGAATTCCTCTTCAACTGATAACATAATTAGGATGGGACGCTTGGGGGGGCTGGGGACATTCCACAGTTACAGTATTGAATGAGCCCCTTTACTAAATGAATTATGACCACCGATCAACAACCTTGGGAATCTGATGATGGCATTTATGGGAACATTGGGTTAGTCACAAACCATATTGTCAGAGACGAGAGGGTTTAGCTATAAGAATGGCCCAGTTCATTTCCAATAAGTGATGGTATTCACTGCTACCAAGTCCCCACGGATGAGTCAAGGTCACTCCTCTGCTGACACCAGACATGGCGGCTAACGGGACAGGCAGGATGCGGTCAGACCGACGCGAAGCCAAGGGGAACTCGTTTTACATCTATCACAGTCACTGACTCTCCAGATCCTCTCGGTTTTGTCCATCTTGAGGCTCAGAGACTCAATCTCAGTGTTGGAGGGGTCGGAGCACGCATTTTCTATTTGCAGTGAGAGTGCAAGTGCATAGTTGCAATGAAAGCTAACCTGACGCTGTCGGTCTGTCTGCCGGGCCAGTTCTTATGCTTCAACTGCCAACGAGGCAGCAGACCTGTCTGTCTGCCTGGATGGGTTCCGCCTCTCTCCTGTTTGTGGCCCGTTGGGATAACCGCTCACTGACACAACACCGTGTTCCCTGCCCTTTCATAGTCATGTGAGATGACGACAAGAAACTTCTGAAATAACATTTTGTCCTATTCTTCACCAAATAGTATCGTTTTTTTTACAGTAGTTGTCCGGGCACCTCCAGGGGGCTTTGAGAGGATCCCAGCTAAATGGAACTGTTATTGCATTAGCCATACAATGGGCACAGTGAGAGAATGTATAAGGAAGACTACTGTGATCAAAGGCAGTGTTTCCTCTGCAGCTGTGGTGCTTGGGGGGGTTGGGGTTCTAGTTTTGTCCCGTATCCGTCACCGTTTGGCTCCAAGTTACGTTTCAAGTTGAGGTTGTAGTGCTGAAGACTTTTTCTTCATTATTGACGTCATAGTAAAATCATTAATTCTAAAACATTTGGACTACACTTATTTCCGTTTTAGACGATAGTAAGACGAAGTCACAATGCTAATTTGAATTTCACATTTTCTCTAGCAGTGGTGGTAATTGCCTTGTTGTGGTGGCGCACCACTGCCAAATGAATACAGAGGAAACAGTTATTCAGTTCTACACCACATCATGACACAATCTGACACAATCTTATCAAGTGGTGGTCTCTGGTGTAATTTTATCTGCATAGGGGATCCGTCACTTGAAAATGTTTGGGACTCCCTGGTTTATTAAACAGGGACACCTCTCTTACAATAAGTGTGTTAAATCCATTATTGAATTAAATGCCATCCATTATTCATTTTGTATGTAATTATGTAGCCCTCCATTTTGACCACAAGCACAAATGAGTTTATGTTAGTGCGTTGTCCCTCCTGTGTTTGTGCTTCTACCACACTTCTTTTTTATCTATTTTTCTTCACTTGTTTTTCTGGGAATGTATTTGTATCCTGTATTTTACTTTGTCTTGTATTCCTTCCTCCTACTATTATACGTTTTATTTGATCCTTGTGGAACTCTAACTGTATGTATAACGTTATGGTGATTATGATGATTATTATTACCAAACGGTGGGCTCATTCTTTGAATGATTTGTGGCTGACATGCAGTAACGCTGCAGCAAGAGAGACTAAATGAAACAGGTAGTTCTCGCCACGACAACACAAGCATGGGGCATGTCTTATTCCACTTCCCACGTTCTTCTCTCGAGAACGTTGGGGGTTACCATGGGAACGGAAGCACTCCGGGACAACTCGAACCGTGCCGGCTGACCCCTCTGCTCCCAACGTGCACCGGGGGACTGAACAGGACCTTCTGCCCGTTTGAACAGCTTCCATTTGACCTCTGGAAAGACGTTTTATTTGGGAACTTACACAAAGCCCTCTGAAGTCGATTTTCCCAAACGCCAATTTCACATAACCTCCTAACCTCCGAACATTAGAGCAGCTGTGTGCATCAGTGGCGTGCAGAAGGGCATCTCGGAACACACACAAGCTGGGCCACAGCAACAGATGACCAGTCGGTACCATATAGGTGTGACACCTCACAGGGTGGCCGGTGACAGAAGCTGGTGCGGCTCTGCAGGTCCTTTTCACAACAACCTTAAACATCTGGAAACAGAGTCACCTCAATTCGGGTCTTGAAAATGTCTTCGAATAAGGTTGAATGTTTCCTTCGAGATTTTAATAGGGTTTTAGAAGTGGTGCCATTTGTCGTTGCACTTGACGTGAGAAACATCCGTCCACAAGTTTATTTGAGGAGTGAAACTGGTCTTAAAAGTGGATTTAAACGGGTATTAAAATGTTTGAAACTGAACAAAATGTCAATTTAACTAGCTACAAACTGCGACCGACGACTGAACGTACAAAAACAAACAAACTAAACGTGCTCTTACCGACAAACAGACATAACACATCCAGCCCGACCAGCATCTTCCGCTTGGTGCAGAACGAGCTCTCCTCGGCCCGGGTGAGGAGACGCTTCCCGGCGCCGTTCTCCTTCCCGTCCCCGGCTCCTCCGTTGTCGGCTAGCCGCAGCTGCAGTTCGGCGTCCCGGGGCAGCGTGTTGCTGTGCGAACCGGTAGAATTGAACTTTTGCATCTCTTCTAAATAACTGTGTGGGAGCTTCACGAAAACCAAGTCTTTTTGTTGTTGTTGTTGTTGTTCCGTTGTAGCGACTGGAGGAGAAGTCCAAAGCGTTCAGTCCGTCCGTCGTCGGTACCACAAATCCATGTCAACGAGCGTTTGACAGCGGACGCCAGTCAATCAAACCGTTAGCCAGCGTTATGGCGACGTTAAACGGCTGTCAATCAAATGCCCAAACTCCCTCAGAGAAACGGACCGGCAGGAAACGGAGCGACGAAGCTCATTGACGAACTGCAGTGAACTTCAGAGGAACTCGGTCACAACCAGCGTCTCGGTGGAAGAAGCGTGTCGGAGTCTCCCTCTCAAAGTCCTCCGCGAAACCACCCGACTCCGTCCACATCAGTCAAGCAGCCGGAATGGGGGGAACACAACTTCCGGTTGCCACTTTCAAAATAAAACCCGTCCCGACGACCGTCCGTTGAGTAACGTTGGCAGTTTTTATTCTTGAAGGCGAAATCGTATTACTTCCGATATGATTCGGGATAGCTTGACGCAGCTGACGACCTATCAACTCCCAAGCTCAAAGCGACTAAATCGATGTGTGACTATCAGGCTGGAACACAGGACACACGACACGGTCGATCTACTGACTGGTCCGCACTGAGATGTCCCCAAACCTAACGACCCGCCCCATCAGACCCGGGCACGTTTGGCAGGAAACATGAATATATACCAGCATACTATTCCAATAATATCCATATAGTGACTGATCATATCTCTGTGGAACCCAGTAGTTGCGACCTCATCGTTTGTTTGTATCTCGTATGGTATAACTATAATATTCCCACAGCCTAATTCCTCTTGTCCATTTGCTGGAAGTCGTGCTCACGCCTTCTGAACGGTAATGATCTACTATAATGAATATTAATTAATGATCCATTATTTATTTGGACCTGGCATTAGTAGGCGACATAAGTCACCTAAAGTTGTTAACTTTGATTACCCTTATTTTGGACGTGGACACGCAAATCCTGGTAAACTATGACATATCAGTCCGATGTGAGATCATGCCCCATAATGTCCCCTAAATCGTGTTCACCTGGTTGCCGTTTGATTCCTCAGCGATCGTCTGCAGGTTGTGTTTTGTCCCTCTGGACTGTGGGTGGGAGCTTTCTGCCACCTGGTGTAAAGAAAGAGGCACAGTGGCTTCTTCTCTTTTCATAACGACCATATTGAAAATGGCATTTCCATCATGCAGGGCGATGTTATTATCCAGCAGCAGCATCAATCACACTTATGATGTGCTTTGCTTGTCCTTTATACACTGAGGGTGACATTCGCCCATGTTCATTTCAGAATTTCACTGAGTTACAAGTGACACTGAAAGTGTAGAGGAGCCATATGACCTGAAATCAGTGAGTCACACAGTGTGTCTGTCACGCGCACACTAAAACAGACAACCTCATCCTTATGATTGAATATGAATATCACAATACAAATCTTGATGATGAAGTTGGAAATAGAATAGAAAGGGGGAACAGAGAAACACAGTGTTCAAGTTTGGTAGAGGTTTGGGTTGTGTAGTCACCTTGCCATGATGTAACTCCAAATGTTGGTGAGATATCTTCAATAGTTACATTAATTACATTACATTACAGCATTTAGCAGACGCCTTTATCCAAAGCGACTTACACATCATACCGTTGGCGGAGGCAGGTATACAAGGTACCAACCTGCTCAACGGGAGCAATTCGGGGTTTAGGTGTCTTGCTCAAGGACACTACGACATGTTTTTTTTTCCCCGGGAGGAGCTGGACTCGAACCGCCGACCTTGCAGTTGCGGTGCGGGAACTCTACCTCCTGAGCTACTGCCGCCCCCATACAGGTATACATTGCATGCATCATATACATAGTACATCACACCATGCACCACACTACACACAAACACATATATTTTGCATGTCTTTGAATGTCTAGTTCCTCCGTTGATGAGAACTTGATCATCCAAAATAGTGTTTATTTCTCTCCCCATAGACTTGCATTGCACGAAGAAACAGGTCTCAATGTCACACTGTTAGCACAAACGAACGATAACAAAGAAATTATGCCAATGTATAAAATAAATAAAAACTCGGTTCAATTTTTTTTTTGTTGATACAAATGTGAACTTCATGTTGATATGACTATTTTCATTAGGAATTTTATAAGGAAAAGCCATAGAATGTATCATGTATGTTGTAGTTAAGTTTTTGGCATGCTATTCCTCCATCATTCTGTCTCATCTCGTCTCACGGTCATTGACTTGTGTTCCACTAGCTGGCGCTATATATCATCCTTTAGTGGCACTGACCATTAGAGACAACGGGCTTATTATACACAGTAAATCATTGCTGCAACAGCAGTCAATGAGGAGCGGCTCTAAATGGCTGGAGTCACAACTTGTCATCTCTATTGATTAAATGTCTTTTTGCAATGTGTATTAAAAGGGCATGAATCTTTTTGTGCAACCTTTCAAGGCAATCACCACATGGTGGAGTTACATATTCTTTTGAGTATCTCCACCATCCATGTGTTTTGTTGAGCGAATGTTACAGCAGAACGCTCACTCTTGCTGTCAGTGTATGTGGACGTCGACTTGTGGCCCACGGCAACCACGTTGAATCAAAGGTCACGTTGTTACCTGCACTGGCATTGACAATGAACTCAATCATGCCACGTGACACGAATCTCCACCCCTCTTTCCCATGGGTCGATTCACCACGGCGACACAATGAACTGTGACCAGCCAGTCTTACAAATGAGCAAAACGCCCGACATACGGCTCGCCCAGCGGCTCTCAAACGACACTGTGATTCGTTCGTGTTTACGCCATATTTTGTAAAATTTGCTTTGGAAACTGTCACATCACCTTCAAATGCAGAACTAAGTCACTAAGATTGCTAAACCAGCTCAATTTGAAGTTCCCTCTATTGTTCCATTACGTATGTCATCACAGGCCAGTGACTTTCATCACCCTTTAAACAGGCACACAGGCCTGATATGGCTGATTCCCAAAAATGCACAATTGGATAAACTACTCTCAGTTCCACAATTCCCACCCAAATCATGTAATATTTTCTGTCTGATATTATTTGTCTACAGTAAAATCACACCGTTCTGCAGTGCACCTGCTAAAAGGTCACCGTCCGCTGCAGAGAAAACCCCCCTCAAGAATGGATGATGTCTTCAGGTATGGGTTTAATATTGTGCTACATGACCATAACCTTGTCATATAGACTTTGAGTCCACTATTCTGGCTGATGACACATACCTGATTCTAAACTCATGCTGTTATGCTGCCGTGCAAATTCCCCCAGGTGAACCACAAGCAAGTGTAACCACATCTACTGACCTCAAACCAGCACTGAAATGCTGCTGGGAATTCTTTTTTTGAGATGAGCTTATGATCATGAGGTTTAAGTGCTCACTGCTTTAATTTGAAGGCATCACCGAACAGCTGAAGAAGTGTCATTTTTGTACAGGATCCCTCTGATTCAGGAGGTTGAAAGTATTTGGACAGATTCAGATGTTATACAGTAAGGTCATTTTTCCACATATTCAAAACTTCCTAATCTGCAATAATTTCTACAATTATTTTGTCCATAAATGTCACCCCTTTCATTTTGTTGTTGTTGTTGTGTGTGTGTGTTTTGGTATTTCATTGTATCTCTATGATGATTCAGCTGTTACGATGCTTTTTTCCAAAGAGTTCAATCGAAAATGTGAGAAAATTTGGAGAAAATTTGAGGGAAATTTGAGGAAATTTTGAGGAAATTTTGAGAAAAGGGAGAAAAATGCATCATGTCATCAAGTAATAAGGGTATTGAGCCAAAACATAAGTGTTTCGTTGTCTATTACTTATGGATTTCTTTATGGTCAGAAGAACAGAACGTATATCTTCCACATATACAGTGTTTTGTGCTTTTTTTTTTTTTACACCAGCACATTTGAAATGGAAACAGAAAGGAAAAAAGGAAATGGGGAAACCATAAGAGCAAGGCATTGACTTTTAATTTTTGTAAAGGACTTTTCTCAAAAATGAACACGATGTCCCGTAGATACTTCATCACACCGTCAGCCGAACAAATGCCTCTTCACGATGTCACTCTCAAAGCATCTTAAAGAAGGAAGCAAATTATTCCGAGTTCAGTCAGAGTTCTTTACTCCTTCCGCTTCTCCCCCTGGTAGTGAGTCTTGTTCCTCCATTCTGCACAACTTGTGGTGAGTGGGAGAAGAAGGCCACCCCCTGTGTGCGGCTGTGCTCTGGGCCTGCTGTATTTTCCCTCAGTAACATACAAGGGGAAAGCACCACCCCATCGTCTGGACTCGGCAGAGCTCAGTCAGTCATCGACACGGCCTCATCACATGCACACACTGCTCCGGAAGCAGACACACACAGCAGAGGAAGCTCATCAGGACCTAGACCTAGTCGTAAAACCTCAACATCTCTGTTCCTGCGCTCCCTGGGCTCAGGCTGCTCTGAGCTCTGCCCCCAGACTCACGATGCCACAGCCACTGGAGCATCGCCTGGTCCATCTCCTCCTGCTGTGGATCATCATCCTCACCCTCAGCCAGTTGGCCTTCGTCGTCTTCTTCTTCACTGCTGGACAATTGAAGCAGGTGTGACCTCCTTAAACGCACTGATATTGATTTATTTTAGGTGTTACAACACAATGTACTTAGTATGTTAAAGTCACCACGGACGACACACGTACTGGGCTTATATTTAGTAGACGTTGAGATTGTAAATGTGTACGCCTGTTGTATCCTAACCCCGCTGCATTTGAACATAACTTAACTCAACAGAGTACAGAACATGTTTTTCTTTATGCCGAGTTTTAGGATGTGGCTGCATGAGTGTCAATAGTGCTACGCAAATCTGTTGTGGAAACACCTGCGCAGTGCATCTGCTATTGTCCTGTGGTTGTAGTAGTAGCACAGCTGGTGGGGGAGACACCTCTGTCTGTCTGTGGTCTCCAGCTGGGCACAGCACAGACTCCTGGCATGGCTTTTGACTAATGCTTAGCAATGCTTGTTTTAGATCCATTGGTAAGCCGACCACAGTTCCGTAGTTTATTAAGTGTACCATTTACCTCAGTGTGTGAGAAAGTCCTGAAATGTTCCATCAATCCGAGCGCTCGTTTTTTTGTTTTGTTGGTGTGATGTAAATGTCATGATGTTGTCATTAGTGATTTTATCTGATCTACAATGAAAAATTGCAATCACACCATTCCAGATTACACAAATCCTATCATGCAGATATCTCACATTAGTCCTATATTCTCTCTCTTGTCAGTCAGTCTAACCAGCATCCTCACCTCAGTGACGCCATTGTCGAACGTGGCGTTCGGGGAAATGCCACTAAGCTGTTTTTTTTTTTTTTTTTAACTGTTGTCTCTCTTCATATTCTTTCTGAAGACATTGCATGATTTCTCTCTCTTTCTTCTCCTCTGACTTACAGGTCTGACCATCAAATACAAAAATCCAACTTTTGCCCATGTGTCACTGTGGAAGCCATGCCGGAAGTACATTTAATGTTGTAACATTTTGAGGGATTCAACAATAATAGATGTCCTTCTTTTTCAGCAGCCCATCCAGGAGGAGCCCGATCTTGTCTTAGGCAAAATGCTCACCTTTATGGCCACTGAAGGTATAACTGTCCTATTTGAAGTAGCTCCGTAATCAGTAATCGTTATAGAATGAAAGCTGTAGGAAATATTTTGAATATAAATCATGTTTTTAATGATTTAGGCCACATTTAACAAGCTCATGGATATACAGTAAATGTAGTGGCCAGTTGTGACAACCAAAGAATCCTACATTTCAATTCATGACAATTTTGCCTATGTTACCCACAGTCAACCTGACAAAGATCAAATGGAAGGTGAAGAGAGAAGATACGGCCCTGGTCTCCGCGGCAAAGGAAGACCTGACCATAAAAAGGGATGGATATTACTTCCTGTGTCTTCAGGTGACACTTGCCACACAACACTCTCGCCAGCACACAGTGGTACTCAACAGGAACAGCAATGCTCTCCTAGAGGGCAGCATTAACACACACTCCATCAGCACAGGCTTCCTGGGCAGGGTAGAGGAGCTGGCTGCCGGAGACACCCTGATGGTCACCATCGCCCCACCGGCCAGTATTGACAACAACGATGTTGCCACCCACCTGGACATCATCTACCTGTCCAAGCCTTCTCCTGTGTAGATGCAGAGACCGTAACATGTGTACATCTGGTTGTTCCTTCACGCGCACTGCCTTTGGATCACCGATACGTTCAGAGATGTGAGAAGAGTGAGAAAGACAATGTGTCAAGGAGAATGGATGGATTGGGTGGATTCAGCGTTTAAGATTAGGGTTAGGGTTACCCATAGTCCGGGTAACAACTCTCATCCCTTTGATTCTGCTTCACTTAAAGAAGATTGTTGTGAAATGTTGTGAAAATGAGGTTGGATTGTTCTCATTGTTCTCATCATTATCAAGGAGGACATTTTTACTCAATGATGCATTTACATAGAGGGATTGTTTAAATTACTTTATTGTTGTTTTTTCTTCAGCTGAGTTTATCGCACTCTGTATTATTTAGTTAGCTGCAGAAATGTATTATTCTGAAAAGCTATCATGGCAGCAAACCTCAATTTGCCTGTCAATAATTCCACTGCACTATTTGCCTCATTTATTTACTGATTTATTTTTGAATGTGTTGAATTGTGTGATTCATATATTTATGTTTTATTTATTCGTTTTTTTATATATATTAAAGAATGCCATGGAAATGTCACTTAATAACCAATGAATGTACTGTATGTCACTGTGTGACCAACCTTATGGTGCCAGATAAACTAAGACAATAAAGTTAGTGAGTCACTGGAATGCATGTACAGTTGTATTACTTATTACAATAATATATCAATAAATCTGAGAAACTGGACAAGGTGCGTGGTCCTTGTTTGTTTGAAAAAGAGTACAAAAAGTCTTATTTGAACATTACTTATTTGTTTATGTTTGGTGTTCTGGAATTCTTATTGTTTCTTTCATTTAGAAGACAATAATTTTAACAAATTAAATGTACCGGTAGTTATGAATTACAGATGAACCACAATCACATGCAATTGTATTTCATAGTCACATGCCAAAGCTGAAATGGAGAGAAAGAGAATGAAATGACTTAACAGGAGAAACCATCAAATCTCTATCACGAGTACCTAGTGTATCACATGTCCCATGGACACTTTAACTCATGAGTCATGGGATGTGGTTTATGTGCAAAGTTTCATGTGTTTTTGACTTTGCATCTCTGTGCATCATTAAAGGAAATATCTGTTTTTTATCACTGACTTTATTTAATTTTTTAAATAAATTGATTAAGAAATCAGAAATGCTTGCACTTCTAATGATGCGTGTGATCATATAGTTCTACTTCCTGCAAAAGTATCATTACATCTGATCACATCAACATGACTTTTCAGGGTATGATTCATTACATTACATTACATTACATCATTTAGCAGACGCTTTTGTCCAAAGCGACTTACAATAGTACATTTTTCGTCAACATTGTCAGACCAACTATACAACGCAGTCTTT
>OMOT01013428.1:1881-19460 GCA_900312575.1 Acanthochaenus luetkenii | reverse complement strand
CTTGCCACGTGTCTGTCCAGTGTCTACAGTTTGCAGTGGGTGAGGGGCTTTGGCATCCCCATTATCAACTATGGATTTTAGGGGAATACTGGGAGGCTCCACTGGGAGTACGGATAATGTCCCCACTGAGGATGTTGTCATCACTTTCATTTATATTACAAATACGACATATGACAGGTTTTCAAAAAAATTGCTACCCGAAAATCACCAGGCAATATTTGAAGAACAGAAATGATTCTGATGATTAATGTTCATGCCAGCAGTCAATATGGGAGACAAAGTGGTGGACATCTCATTTGGCAACAAAACTATATATATATATACTGTATATAAGAAGGGATCCAGTTGAAATGTGGTCCAGATGTATACATTCTGATCACTTCTATATGTACTGTATATTCACGAAGAAGAAAAAAAACCCAGCTGAGCGAAATAGGGTTTAAGAATAAGAAGAGGTGTTAATTTGATGTTGTTTTATATGTCTGCGATTTCCACAGGATGCCCCACAGGAAAGATTGAGAGCTGGCTCCAGGGTTGCGGGTGAGTCAGCTTGCGTGGCTTTGGTTATTTTAAGATGATAACTTTCGAGAACTGACTCTCGGAGGCAAGGTGTCAGTCAGTGGAAACTGGCTTGACAAACAACAACAGTAACTAGCAAATGGAAACTCCCTGAGGTCCTGAGGTCGGGTATGTTCCAGGAAGAACGGTCTATTGAGGTAGCCACAGCATTTTTCTCCACAATAGTCTTAGATGAGCATGTCTCGCAAAAACAAAGGGTGTACACTCTGTCCCAGGAAAACAAACCCATTGTTTGGGTCTTTAAGACCATCAGATGTAAGGGCGTACTGAATCGACTTAGCTGATCAATTCTGCTTTCTGGAGATCTGCAAAGTCGAATGACATAACGGGCCATAACTTTCTAAGGCAATGTTGACAGTGATCAAAAATATTTATGTTGTGATATAGATGCAAACGTATCAACAAGTCTTATTCCTGAGGAAGTTTCGTAAAACACCAAAGCTCACCACCCTTTAAGAAAAAAACAGCTTTTCTCTTCGTTTATTTTTTCATTTTTTTTAAAATTCCCTTGTAGTTTAAAGCAGTAGGAAATAATAGTTCCCTCTTCCAGTTATGAAACTGATTACAGGAAGGAGGTCAGCAAAGAAAGACATAATTTACCGTGTCTCGTTTTTATCACTGGAAAGAAAGCTGCCCGGTAATAATCAATGACTTCTAAACGCCTTTCAATATTGAGAAAGAGCGTTGTGAAAGATGCGACATGTCAAAGGTGGGTTCTCGGAATTTGATTTTAAAATGATCAGATCAGTCTTGGGGTGTCGCTGAAGTGTGAGGCCAACTTCAACATTCATTGCTGCTCAGTGTGTTCACACTTCCACCAGAGGAAGTTCACAGCCTTCAGAAGGCTGTTAAGAGCTGATTAGCGAATAGATCAAAGTGATTGTCACAAACATGTAACTACACCGCCGTCGTGCCCCAGACAAGACTGTTCATGCATTTGCAATTACTTTTTTTCATAGATCAAGCGTGCACATGATACAGCTGAGACTGGACACTCGTAAAGTAGAAAGCTGTGTGTATGTGTGTGTGTGTGTTGGTGTTCATGCATCAAATGTATGGATATCTGTTACAGGTCGGAGGCGTGCTCAGAGAACTCCAGTCGCCTGAGTGTCGGTAAGTCTGAACTGAAAACGATCACAGAAGCCCAGTCTGACAACAAGCCTTGTGATGAATAACCATGTACCATATAAGTCCATTTTGAAACCTGCGAAGCAGTTAATATACTTGCAGTTGACATCCGTTGTCATTTTGACTGAATGTTACACATCATTGGGAAGTACACAATCGCTTGTCAGTCAAAATGAACTGTGGTCGTTCTTTGGCTTAGGGTTTCACATAGTCGAGGTATAATAATAACTGTGACATGAAGTCTCTTTAAAAGTGAAAACTTTGATTGTGTGCTCTTCCTTTAGAGTCTATGCTCAAAGCCAACAGCTTTGAAGATGACCTGAGTCTTGGTGCTGAAGCTGTTTGGGTGTTACAGCAAGGGGGAGAACTGCTCAACGCTGGCGGAGGTTTGCGCTCTCCAACTGTCTGCTATGTTTAATCCAAAGCACCGCAGTACAGTAACACAAGTACACACACTTTTAGAACGGGTGTCCCCATTGGGAATCGAACCCCTAACCCTGACAGTATTAGTGCCATCCTCTACCCACTGGGCTACAGAACCACTATCTAGAACAATACCCGCTCTCTTATCTCTTTCTGATTGGGCTGGTGATATACAAAGCAAAAATGAGTGTGTGCCTGGCAAGAAGCTGCTGTCAGGTTCATTCAAATTTCACCAAGGCAACCCAACCAAATCTTGTTTCGAAGAGTAGGCAAGCATAACACACACATGCACATGCACAAACACGCGCACACACACACACACATTTGCATGCGCAACCGTGAAAATGAGAGATATATAGATATAAATCAATACATTCCTCTTCCATTCTGAAATGTGTTCTTTGTTACAGCTTCTGCAGTAAATGTTGGAGAGATTAGATACAAAGTGGGGTGAGTAGCAACCATTATGCCATAGTTATTAACAATGGAATAAAACGGATAAAACATGAAAAAATAGCTTTTGCATGGAGTGAATATGAACCCTTATCCATATTGCAGCCCCAACGTTAGTTTCAGTTCATTTCCGGTTTAATCAGTTCATATTGAGGCCGTTTCTGTTGAAACGATTCAGTGCTGCAAATGATAGAGAATTAATGTATCACTTGTTGAGTGCAGATTGGATACGAGGCCCTTCATGTAGACATTATTTCAATTTTGAAAGAATATTTGAGTACTGACTTTATTGGCGACTGTTAAGGAGACCGTATTGCTTTTCTCCTTCTTCCCACTCTGTGCTGACCATGAAGCCTCCCACTGCCTCCTCCAGCCAAACCACGTACCGGCAGACCCGCCAGGTCAGTGGCCAAACTTGTGTCATGTCATTCCCATAGGAATTACTCTATAGTATAATACGTTACTCTGACATCAGCTCCCCTCTTTGGAAAACCTCCAAACCTCCCATGTCACTTGTATCGGGCTCCTTTAATACGTCTTGTTGTACAGAAACTCTTTATTAATCACGGTCCTCTGCGCTCCAAGCAAAAACAAAGCAAGGCTTTGAGTTTGCTTGTCAGCTGACTGGTCTTTGAATACATTCTTGGGTTTGTCTGAAAGCTCATACTGCCCACTACTAGGTATTTTGAGTATACTTGTTTAGAGCATATTTAAGTTCAACACAGCTATATTAGCCAATTGTTGATTTTGTCACATTAGGTGTTTGCATCGTTTATTGAGATGAATGTGTTTTAAAGTATATCTTTACTGCATACTATGTTGTAGGTCATATGCATTATGAGCTTTCAAATGTACCCGTGTCTTTGTTCTTCAGTACCCCTCGTCAGGAACTGAGTCTGCCGTCTTTGAACCTGGGCCACAGCATGGCCTCCAGTTGCCTCTCCTCCTCCACCAGTAAAACTACATCAAGGTGAGGCTTCAACACACTTGAGAGTTGTATTATAGGTCTAGGCTGAAGACTGAGGGTAGTCAATCTTTCTCCCTCACGTCCCCAGTAGGCCCAACAAGACCAGGCTAACCAACTCAGTGTCCTGCTTTAATAAAACACTTAAAATGTCACTTTTTTTAGGCTTCCTTTCACTAGAACAAGTCTTTATATTATTTTTTACTCTCATTTTAAATTAATTGGATATTTGTTCCCCCCCCCCACCTTTATTCATTGTTAACATTATTATTAATTGGTCACATTTTATTATCTTGTAAAACACTTTGACTAGTGCTCTATGAATAATGATTCTTATATTATTATTATTACTATTATGAGGTTTTCATTATAAGGTCAGCCAATACAATACACATGCCAGAATAAACTAACTGAAAGCAGATCTTCCATTGTCAACTGAACTTTCTCTCTCTCTCTCTCACACTAGTGTCTCCGAGGTCCTGCAGTTGTGTTCGGAGGATGCAGAGGACACACTGTACCAGCTGGGTTTTGGCTGTGATGAGCTACAGGTTACTGCGCGCATCCCCACTCGCTTCTTCACCTTTCCCTCCCAGCTCCAGGGCATCAACTTCCGGGTCTTCCTGGAGTCACAGCTACGGCGGATACGAGAGGAGGACCCCTGCCTCTGTCTTGCCAGTAAGACCACTAACACACTGGGGTGAAACACTGTACTACAGGTTACATCTCTATGAAGGATACCTTTGACACATGAATGACGTTGACTAGCTAAATGCTCTAAAGATTGTTGGATGTATGATTGTGATACTGTGAAAGAATTCAGGGATATAGAATTCATGTTTAATCTTTGCTCCGTTTGACACGTTTCCTCTATGGAAGTCTGCAGAAAGTGACGCGTGGTTGTGCACCTCCAATTTTTTTTATCTACCAACCAGTATCTAACTGGTTGCTGGCATGTTGCTGACAAGAGAATAAGTCTGAAGTCGAGCTTAAAATATTTCAATTAATTCTTGTGGCAGAGAAGGCTACAGAGGACAAGAATAATAAACACAAAATAACGATATAGTTTGTGACTCAGTCAATTATAACTACATTACATTACATTACAGCATTTAGCAGATGCTTTTATCCAAAGCGACCTACATGTCATACCGTTGGCAGAAGCAGCCATGCAAGGTACCAACCTGCTCAACGGGAGCAATTTGGGGTTAGGTGTCTTGCTCAAGGACACTACGACAGATTTATTTCCCGGGAGGAGCTGGACTCGAACCGCCGACCTTGCAGTTGCGGGGCGGGAACTCTACCTCCTGAGCTACTGCCGCCCCCATGTACAAATACATGGTGTGTTGTTGTTTTTTAAACAAAACAAAGTTGACATATAAAAGAAAGTTCAAACTTGTGTATATTGTGCTTTGAAATGAAGAACAAGAATAGTTTCTGTCACATCATTCTGTCCAGTGTTTGTACACCAGTGTTGTTACCAGTCAACCCACTGTAAGAATATACAGGACATTAAAAGCAGCCATAAACACAATCATTCTTCACTCTATACGGACGGTATAATAGGGCCTGACCGAATGAGCCCTCGTTCAGCTGAACTAATTTACCTTTTATTCTTTCCACAGGTCGTTTCAGACAGGTGGAAGTGCTCACAGCAATGGCCAATGCGTTGTACTCCCTCTACTCCCATGTGTCCCGCACCCCTCTCCAGAAACTGGCCACACCAGAGTTTTTCTTCACCTCCTCTCCTGTGCAGAGGATGGGACGCTTCAGGAGCAGAGTTCGCAGTGAGCCGCGCTCTCCGGTGGAGAGGCTGAAGGACATCGTCTCCAAGATGTGCCTCTACACAGGCTCCCCTCACGGGTCAGACTCCACCTCTCCACAGCACTCACCCAGGAAAAGGGCCAGCCTCCCTGATGTTGTGGTTATAGTCTTGGAGAAAGCCAAGAAACTGGATTTGGGGGAATATAATTGGACTAGTTCAACTGTGGATATTAGTCCAATCAGGGATGGTGATGAATCCTGTAACAATGGACTAGAGCAGCAAACGCAGGAGCCCACTGTGGATATAGGCACGCTCCAGCATGGTAATCAAGTCTGCCATAAGGAGATACAGGGCAATAAACAAACGGATACGGATGAGGCTGATGGGAACAGAATCAGACCGACAGGCCTTGACAGCAGGACTCACAGATTAACATCTCCAGCCTCATCATTACCAGGGCAAACTGGGACAGAAACGGATCGTCCGTGTTTTCCATGTCCGCCAGAGCTGGACTGTGGCTTAACTCAAAGTCTGGTCTGTGACGCGGCTCAAAATGAAAACGCACGGTCAGCCGACGCGACCCCTGTTGCCAAGGTCACCTATGATGTAATCCGTCCACAGATAGTCGAGAGCGTATGCCAGGCGCCCTTCTGCTGTCAACACACACACGGTGTTGAACCAAACGGTTTACCTCATATCTCCTCTGAGAGAGAGAGTAGTCCTGACAGATCCTGTTCTGGATTGCACAGGCCCCATACACCCAGTGGACAGTTAGCAAACGACGGTGCTGGGAACCCAACTGCCGTCTCTAAGGCTGAGGAGGGCTCTTACTCAGGCTCAGGAGATGATGCCTGTTCAGGGGAGGCTGGACAGGCGGGCACTTCCAGGTTACTTCCTTTCCTGGCCCCCAACGGTAGATGCACCCCATATCGCATCACTGTGACTGGCTGGGAGGGTGATGATGTCTCCTGTTCCTCAAACGCACCAGATTCCAGTCATAGTCCAACTGCCCCACCTGTACAGACTTGTCAGCAGTCGTTTAGCCAGGGGAGAGGCCGGTCCCTGAATCCACTGAAACATCAAGCCGTGGGACACATCTCCAATAACCTCCAACCAGTTAACTCCTTTGAGCTGGAGGAGGTAATATAACAGTAGTGTTGCACGTGAATAAATCAAATCTATTAATTCATGAAGTTATGTAAGAGTGGAAACATAAATATACACTATGCCACACAAACAACCAAACATATAGACAGGCACAAACACACACACAGACATGGTACACCTTGTATGGAATATGTGATATTACCTAATGCCACATTTTTCTCAATAGGTGCACAGTGAAGCAGAGGAAGATTTTGGACAATCAGAAAGTGCTACAACAACCTCACCACTGTCCGCACATCATCAATACAAAGGTAGATTGATACTTCATTTTGACTGCAGTGTGTTGTGATGTTTTGTGCATGCATACAGCAGCAGCTCAGAAGCAGCAGGTTGAACTGTCATTTTGGCGCACTGCAGTTCTATTTTACAGGAACATGACTTTGTACATTTTCAAAACAGCGTTTGTTCAGAGAACTCTTAATAACACGCCGATTAGCAGAGTTGGTGTGGTCACATTGCTAACCCCATTTCCACAGAAAACAGTGTCCACCCTGTTTAAACTCTTGTAAATGTGTGAAGAATAAGGTGTGTTGTTTTGGGGGTCAGACATGACATGCGTGAGGAATTGTCTTATAGTTTATACATATTTATGTGGAAAATGTGTGTATGTTGTGTGTGCATGAGCATTCATTTATCAGGGATGGGGATTTCTGGTTCTAACAGGCTCATGCGTATACAGGTCAGACTGCAGGTGTGCATTTGTGGTTTGGTATGCGTAAGTCTAGTTGCTGACTGTGTATTTGTGTCCTTGTGTAGGTCTGGTGGTCCGGGGGGACAGCATGCAGTCAGACAGCAGCGGCTACGCAGAAGAAGAGGTCATCCCTTCCTCAGACAGACATGGGAGATGACAGAAACTTCACAGTGAAATGAAACGTTTGACGCCTGTGGATTTATATTTGCGTTCAAGTTTAGAATTTCTAAAACTAAGGATTTGGACAGTGTACCTAGGCAAAGGCCTAGAGGCAAACTGACCCAAAAGACTGTAAAAATAATAATAATTCATGCCACTGTAAGGCACTTTGTATTGGCACATTCATGGCATTGTAAGGTGTCCACCGACCGACAACGGCATATGTGAAAGACTTATAAGCGCTACACTGAAGAGGGGATAAGCTCATATTGAATACAGCCCACTGTGAATCAGAGGCCATGGTGAAATATTGTGTGGGTGGGAAAATTATTTGAATTGAAACAGTTAGATTTAAATTTCAATTCATTTCAACACGTTCGTTTCCAGTGAAATGTTTTCTTAAAAAATACTTTATTGGAAAGAAAGTCAAATTAGTCAATTAAACATGGGGGTCACATTTCAGTTCATTTTTTGTTTTGTAATATCGGGTGACATTTTGCACCAACATGATAAACATGAAGTCTCCCTCAGATCAATTTCTGATTTATCTTCAACAGTACTGCCAGGCAGTAAATGCTTAGAGGGTTGCGTATAATGATGTCAGCACCTTCAATTAACCAACAAACCAGTGATTGTTCTCTTCTTATTTCAAGAATGAAAATAACAAATATGCATAACTACCTTTTTCAACTTACATGGGAGTGGCCACACAGATAATGAGGTCAAGGTTACATCAAACATACTGTACTGTATACCAGTAGAGGTAGATCTACAGAAACGTGGTCAGCCTGCATTGTGCAAAAGGAAGTGATCGATTAAGGTAGTGCAAACTCCGTTTTCAGTACTTGGACTTGTTTCAGTTGAGTGCAAGACAATACATCCGCAAGACAATACATCAGCAGATGTGTTACGACAACTACAGCAAGGTCGGTAGCAATGAAACCTAACAAGACACACCAGGTATTTGGAGAAGATAATCTGGAAAAATCACATCATCATAAAATTTAAAAATGTTCAAATATGATTACAGTTTGCATCATGATCTATGAACAGAACTTGCACTATCATTAACACTGAGTTGATCATGCCACAACAGTATTGAAAAACTAAAGTGCACTGCAACCCAACAGAGATTTGTATAACCATTACAGATGACCAAAATGTCCTCCACGTGCTCATTCCAATGGACTCCAAAACACACTGGGTCTGCTACATGATGAGCAGTGGCATGTCATGCTTGAGTTAACGGCATCAGAACTCCACATGACAGTATGTGGTAAATTGAGTCTAAAATGTAACAATCTTCAAAGTCAAAATGGAGGTTTCGACATGTCTTTTACGATCCGACTATTGTGTCAGGAACTTTGCAGCAGTTGCCCAATTAATTATCAGAATATATCGTCACATACTGTATGTTGTCTCTTTCACCCCAATCACGACTTTATGTTTATTTCTTTGTTTTACTCTCAAATTGATGGACGGAGCTTTTTATGCAAAGACTATGTGACAGGTAAACAAGAGTTGACAATTTTGAAGCTTTGAATACTTCTGCTGGTTTGTATTGTTTGCACGTGTAGGGGTAAATTTGGACTTGTACATGTGTTGCAAAGTTTCCATCAATTAGGCAGACCATTAAAGAAATAATAATTGAAATACTTAAAATGTTAGCTTCAACAGAGAGAATACAGTCCATTCGTCAGTGGCTGAAACTTACTGATGTGGAGTCGACTTCAAAACAGTTTTCAAGCATCTGCATTATTTGGTTGTGAATTTCTAAAATGCCTCGAAAGCATAAACTTCTGTCACACCTTTATCTAGCCAACTCTCGCAAGCAAGGCTTACAGGGGACAGAACGGTAAGGGCCATTACAAGGGACACTGATCGACGTTTTCCATGACCAATGTTTAAAATAGTGTTACCATTTAATTTAACCTATATGCTACAATCTACTGATTTTCCTCACAATTATACTTGCAACATCCAGCGAACAAGGTAACTGAAATAGAAATGGTTAACTTCCAAAATTTGAATAGGAGAAGAGCTGTTCATTCAAAATGTCTATTAAACACAGACCACTTGACAAGTTTCAATTAACTACAATCCTTAACTGAATCTTAAAACGGGAGAAAAAATAAAGTTCAATGTCCAAATGCAAACCTTTAAGGCCCAGCATTAACAATACTACAATGACAACTACGAAATCAATATGCAACCAAAGCCGTATCTTTCGGAGTGACAGGTACCGGCTCATCTGTAAAAGGGTCTGTCTTTAAAATAATTGTCTTCTGATGTCTTTCTTCAGCAGAGTCCTTGTCTCTCCACATTTCAGCAGCATGGCTGGAGATCTTAGTTGACATCCATCCATCTGAATGAGCATTAGGCGAAGCACCAAGGATCAGGGACTCCACACGCATCCCCTTTGTATCACCCTCTTTTGACTTTTTGCACTTTTTGTTGCATTGGAAAATGTCTGCAATTATTTGGGAACTCAATGCAAGGGCACCATCTATATTTCCCCACATACAGTGGTAGGATCATGGTGATTCTTTTCATTATTTAATTTTAAAAGTACTGGAACTGGATCCAAACTCCATCCTTAAGTGACCAGCTTATTCCACACTTGGACATAATACAGTACTGTGTATGGATGACAAGCAAGCAAACAAAAAAGACAAAAAAGAAATACCTAAATGTATTTTGAAATTATTAGTAACGTAAACAAATGTGCAAAAAGTCAGGGGTGATGGGGTGGGGTTGCTTTTGGGCAACCATATCTTCATTGGCAACAATTAGAAATCAATGGAACCAACTTAAACGGGCTCCTGGGGGTAATTTGGGCTGGGAAGAAGTCTCAATTCCCCCATCTCAGGTAATTCGAACTAATCACAAAGGCGATGGTCATTTTGCCGACAACGTGCCTCCATCCCGAAATGGAAATCTATGACGGCATTGTGGTGGCGAGTTGTAGTCTGTGAAGAGGAGGATGTCAAGGCACATCACTTCCCCCCAGCCATGATTTTGAGGTACTGCAGTGCATTGTGGGCTGCGTTGGCGCGAGCGGCATCGGAGCTTGGTGCAAAGCCATGGCACACTGTGATTGGCTGGGTGGACAGCTCCACGAGACACTGGCAGAGGCCACTCAGACTGCGCTCCTCTGAAACAGCGCAAGAAGGAGTTCATTCAAATCAATCAAGAGCTCGTAATGTTGATTTTCCACTGTCTGTACTATATTTCAGTGGTATTTCACCTACAGATAAAATCACCATAAGACTGACTAAGGATCTGAGACAATCTAATTATATGCCAGTTTTCAAAACAAAGTTACTAAAAGCTTCACAATCAAGAGAGATAAAAGAGAAAGGACAGATCAATAAAATCATAAATCAGTGAGGTAAAAGTAATAAAATAGAAGCAAATAAAAAAAAATAAAGGTAAGATAAATAGATCCAGCCATAGGGATAACAACAAATGTAATAATATAACAGACAAGGCAACAGGGATGAACATCTCTATACTCTATCCTACTATGAATGTGCCAATGATTGCATTTACATGCACAGAGTAACCTAGATATTGGCCATATTCCAGTTAAGGTCTTATTCGGGTAAAGTTGTTTACATACACCTTTGATACCCTGCGATTGAGTCTCCCAATTAATGGAATATTCCTGTCCACCTGTGATCCACAGCTAAAATGATCCACCCGCACAAACGTACGTGGCTGCCACTACCCCCCACCCTATTTAACTGAGGTTACTTAAGGGGAAAATGATGATCCCAGTTGTAATAGTAAGTACATAGTAAGCCTTTTTTTTGATGACATCAAACTGTACCCATAACATCGTACAGGCCTTAGTTTGCACAGGTGGCGTAAACCAAAAGTGAGTACGATGTTTCTATGCCACAGTAACCCGTTAAATATCCAGGCATCTTAACGGGGTTTCTAAAAATCAGAGTACGAGCTTACCTGAGTCATTCTAATTGAATTATGACGTTTACATGCGTCAACCTAAAACCAGGTTACTCGAGTACCGTGTTCACCACAGAATCAATGTTTTTGTCCGCTTAAACTTCCAGGGCAGAATGAATGTGGTGCCACGCAGGAGTAGTGCATGCGATTCTCTTCAGTTTGAGTGCTACTGTATGTGAACTCACCTAAATCCAGGTAGCTGATGTCAAAGCGTTGCTCCTCAGACAGGTCACTCAGCAGGGAGCAGAAGCTGGAGTCGGAGGGCATGCCCAGAGGGTGGCTGCGGAGCTGCAGGATCTTCTCCCCAGCTGAGTTACGCAGAGAGTCCCACGTGCAGCCGAAGCCTTTGCACTTGCCTGACTCGGATCTGTTCCCCGTATGCTGAGGGTGCAGAGGAGATACATTTTACTGCAATATTTGGGCACTGTGATCATCTACTTTTCAATTAGAGACCGTGCTTAGTTTGAAATAGTACGACTCATGCTGGTGAGTAATGAAAAGGGTACAGGGTACAGAGTATTCAATTGAGTCACGACACAAAATATTTGACAGGCAAACAACAGGAGTAAATAATAAAATGGCAGGTGTAAATAAGCACTGTCTATTGCAATGTACAATATGTGCATAAAATTAAGGTAACGTCATGAGAATGCTAATGTTGTGAATACCTGAGATGGACTTAAATGTTACAGTTGCGCATCTTTTCCTCTAGCAAGTGATGACGCTCTAATGTTGATCCAAATAATTCAGGATCTTCATTAGAGCTTTGTCAATTGGTGTATAAGCACACAGATAAATCGTGTTTCTCACCATGGTGAATGTATCGTCTTCTGTCTCAGCCTCATTGTTGGTCCTCAGGTCTACTGGGACATCATGTATCCGTGATAACATCTTGGCTGCTGCGTTTCTCTTGGCCAGCTTCTTGGATGTTCCACTTCCTACGGAGCAACAGGACATCAGGAGTCTTAATCATTAGGTCAGGTTAAACACATCAAACAAAAAGTGAGGGCACTTAGGACAATTCTATATTAGATTTCCAATTTCTTTAAAGCTGCATTAAGTAATAATTGACTGTCGCATAGCACAAAATGACCACAATATGTCTGCGGGGGGTTGATAGTCAATACCAGTGATGACTAAATCAATGATTACTTCACCAGGCGTTAAGATTTCTGGCTTTCAAACCTCAATTTCAGGCCTCTGTTCTGAAAACAAAACCTCTCATCTCCCTCAAATTTTCAAGTGCTCAACGATGGAGGACGGTGCTACAAGCAACCGATCACTGTCGAAACACATTTCATTCTCAAGCCCCCCCAAAAAACAAATGACAAGCAGTATTATTCTGCATCGTGATATACCACCTCCTCACTACACGTTTCTGTTGGATCTCTGCTCTAAATAGCTAGCTTACTTGTTCTTAAATGTGACTTTTATACGTCTGTCCAGTAGAGGCTACAGTAAGCTGTGCCAGAGACTTGATGAGACTTAATGCCACTTTAAAGGCAACACATGTATGATTTTCTCTATATATAGCATGATGTCGGATGAATTGAAATAATGATCATCAGTGCTAGCCTATGCTCTAAAATCTCCATGAGTTGCTTTCTATCATTATTATTACTACATATTATCATATAATTATTTACTCTGGTACCTTTAGAATGTTTCACCACAGTGGCAGGATATATTAATGAAATATCCTCCACCTGGAATGTTTAAATAAAGATCTAAACTGGGATTGATCTATGTCAAGAGACAAAAACACAAATGGCACACTCTCAGAGAAAGTCTAAATTAAAATGCATACTACCGATTTCTACGAATCTCTCGACTCTGCAGGTCATGGTGAACTCTTTGCGGTGCGCTGGACCAGACTCCTGGGTGACAGTGTACTCTGGTAAACGCCACCCTTTCTGCACCACCAACTCCTGGCAGAGAAGTACACGTGCACATGAACAGACACAAGCACACATACACACACACAAAAGCAAAAGAGAAACACACCAAATAATTAGACACACAGCAAGCAAGCACACAAGTGAATGCACGTACACAGACAGTCTGGGAAGGGTTAACTGAACAATGACAGTCTCAAATAAAATGTTGAAAGAAACCTACAGCAGTTATCCTTGTTTTGTCACCTCACCTGCAGAGCTCCTACAGGGTTACATTCAGACTGCTGGGAAGTGCCGGAAGTCTTCATCTCTGGTTGGGGGCTGCATGGAAGATGAGATAACACAAGTCAAGAGATCCACATAGACAATCAAAGTGGGAGGAGTTTGATGTAGGGTTACATGCAATGTTAGGTATCAAAAAAACGACTACAATTCTGGATGGAGCGCTAAATGCTGCTATCACACTTGTAATTTAGTTATTTAGTCATGTTTCTCAAACATCAATTATGCTTGTCCAAATATTAAAATTCTAAACAAATGCAGAAGAACAATTCTGGGACCTAATCGTTATAAAACATATCATGTAATTGGTATTGACAATTAGCAACAAATTAAATCAATATGCAGGATAGCACGTGATAAAATCCAAACAACACCAAACACCAGTAACAGCTTCAGCAGGGATGAGATGGCCCATCAGATAGGTAGAAAAACCTAGTGTCCTGTGTCAAACTACGTCCATGACTGGTGGATTAAAGACGAAACTGACCTGTCTCCATCAACAGGCACTTCAACGCCAATAAACCCCTCTACTTCGACACCAACTGCGGCGGGACGTACGAGGTCTCCCTTGAGCATCTTCAGAGCAGCCTCGGCTGCTTTGTGCTTGGCTGCCTTCTTGCTGGGCCCTTGGCCGGTGCAGCTGATCTCTCCGACGGAGACGCGGAACGTGAAGTTTGGCTGGTGGGCCTGTCCCTCGGCCTTCAGCAGGTCGTACACTGGCGTCTTGCCTATCCGCGTTCCATACTCCTGCAGCAGACTGATGGGCGTCTTTCCGGGATTCACAGCCAGCATTTGCTCAATACTAAATAAAAGAACACGACAGTATGGCATGTACTGTTATGCAACTGTTGGCAAAAATGCAAAGCGCTTTACCACACAGTGGGACGGCCTGCCAGAGGAAATCAGGCTAGCAAAGTCAGTCTCAAGACACTGGCACTCACTGGACATTGTTTCTCTTGTTTTATCTTCTTGTGTTTTCCATTACCCTCTGTCTTGTGCGCTTTGTTTCTCTTGTTCTCTGTAAAGCACTGTGCTATATAAATAAAGTGTATTATTATGATGTGTTGGGCTACAGATGCCGAACAGCACTGGCTCCATACACTGCAGGTCCATTCAGCAACTAGGAAACCACACAGAAATTGCCAAGCAGAAGAAAAATAAGAGAAATGGGGATACGTTACAACAGTATTATTATCAGCAATATTATTCATTAATTCGTGTATTTGCTTATCAGGAATCTATCAGAGATCAAAATGGGTCAGAGTTAACATGACACATTTTGACAGGCTCAATGAACGACAGCTGGATCTCTCTCTCACACACCTACCTAACTGTTACCTACCTACCTAAGTTACCTACCTACCTAAGTTACCTACCTACCTACCTAACGTTACCTACCTACCGGGTTAGTAGCTGACTACAGAAGGTGGTTGCCTGACAGAATCGCCACCAGTATGTAACGTTAGCTGGTGGCAGGCGCTCATAAAAGCCAGTGGGACAAACCGTCCCAGTTAGCGGGGCTGTTTATTGTCACCGGTTAGCCACCGCTCGCCGGCTAGCTAGCTAGCTAACGTGCTATGCTAGGCTAGCTTCTGACCAGAGCGTGACGCTGTACCTGGAGCACCCAGAGTTTCTGTTGCAGCTGTCCGGTGTTGTCTCGTCGTTCATTCCCTGTTCCACGCAGACAGAGCCGGCCGGCTTCGGATGGCAAATCCCCCCCACCACAAGAGGCAGTTGCTCTCATTAGACGGTAGTTTCCACCACAGACCAGACGGCGACATGTGAGGAGACGAGACCCCGCTCTGCTCTCAAACGGCACTTGTTTTTTGGGGGGGGAACGGGACGTACATGGCTCCCTTCGAAACGCGCCCGCTCATTGGTCCGCCGGAACCTCTGCGTCGTCTCGTTTTGCTAAGCGGAGTACACCGGCCGTTTCGTAGCCGGGTGGGCCTCGCGGAGAGGCAGGAGGACGTGAAGGAGCGCCGGGGGAAATGTTTTGCAAATATGCCACGTTTATTTGCTACGATGGAAGATGGATGATAGTTTCACCGCAACCATACAAACAAGGGGGTCGTTTATTTTCCCTAATCTAATCTGTTTCCATTCAGGCTAATCTTGGTTTGGGTTCAGCGTCAGCTCCTGATTCCACAACCTAAGCGATATACTTTAAAGCAAACTATTGAATTGTGTTTGTTAAAGGTGTCTCCCCTCTGATATACAGTGTGATTTGTCCTTAATAGGATATTACAATGAATTGGAATAAAATAATTTGAAATGCTTTCACTGTAAAATATATCACCTTTGAGATAGTCTTACAGTTTCACTGAATTGTTGGCTAGCTAGTAAAAAGGCGTGTTTTTTTCCTTCTTCCTCAAGTCGGATGTGTGTTACACACTGTTAGGAGCGGCGTAATAATCTGTTATGACTGAACTGATCCTGAAGAGGGCGACAGTCGGCCAGTGATCTGCCCTGCTGAAGGGCCTCTCTGCCGGGGCCTTGTTCAGTTCCTCCGGGGCCTCAGGGTTTCCTGGCACCTGTCATTTCCACCGTCTATACAGCAGCAAACCTCAGTACTTTGGTCTGACTGTCCATCCTAAAGCTAAAATCGTTTTTTGCATTGTTACATAATGTGAGCCAGGCTCATAAAAGATTCTTCTTTCCTTTTCAAAGTGCTTGTTACCCTGATGGTATTCTGACTGACGTACGGCCCAAACCATCCTTCTTTTGTTGTTTTCTTCAACCCAAGCCACTAAATACTTCCTGGGAACATTTAAACGGAAGGGTTTTAAAAGAGACAGTGAAGGGATGGTGAGTAAGGAAACGTAAAACCCCCGGAGGAAACACAACAAGGCTGACCTGCCACCAAAGGTGCCGTGGCTAGTGAGAAAAGAGAAACCGACCCGAAATATTCAAGACAGTAGCTATAGAATTACGACACAGGCTTCATCACGTCATGGAGCCTAAATCAATCATTCAAATTCTCTCTTTACCTTCGGGGCAGACAGAGCCACGGCAAAATGTGCCTAGTTTGCCAGACCTTCATTTGTTGGTTGAAGGCCCTAATGTATTGATCTTTAACATGATCATGTACGTGTTTTTATCGGGCTAGTGGTTAATTACTGAGAACTGAAATGACTACTGTCGGAACAGTTATACTTCATACACACACACACACCCCCTCCCTCCTTTTCCCTATCCTGGCCCAGTGCATTAGTATGTGCGGTTCCTTCATTGCCAAAAGCATCAGTAGACGTCTTCAAGCATGGAGCTCTATATGAATGCTCATTCTCCCCTCCGTCCACAATGTGATGTGTTTTTCCTTTTTTGTGTGTGTGTGTGTTTTGATCCCTCTCTTGCGGACAGGCTGTGCTGTGGTGAGGACGCGGGTTCGAGTGGCGCTCCTGTGTTATTTTTGGCAGCAGCAGTGGTTGGTGGCTGTTGAGGAGAGAGGAGACAGAGAACGGGGGACAGCACGGAGTCCAAAACCCCCAAGGCTTGTTCAAGGGATTTCTGTCTGAACGAATTGCCCTGTGATGATCAGAGACTCGTTGTGGGTGTGTGCGCACATGTGAGTTGCTAAACATCCGACAGGCTCCATAGAGGAGATATGAATCCTTCCCTCCGACCTACATTCAAAACTACAGGCGCATTTGAAATATTTTGGGCTTGATTTCTCACATTGACTCTGTTCTTGTCACCCGGGAAGTATTTACCACTTTGTCAATGCTCTCTCTCCTCTGTGGGAGTCAGACTCAGGCAACGTGCAGTGTCAGGCGTTTACACTCCTCCCACTACGCTTCTGAAAACACCATTTGAAAAAGATTTTCTCCAACTCCATTCTTGGCCATAGATCAAGAGAATATTATTACTCCACTTTATTTATTTATATTTCGTGGCGGTGTGTGTGTGTGTGCGAACGTATGCGTGCGCGTGTGTGGGTGCACGCTGTGTATATGTCATTGTGTATGTATGTGTGTGAGCCCACAAAGATATTTCAATTTCTTCAGAATATTAAATAAACATGCAGCAGCAGCAGCAGCAGCAGCAGCTTCAGTGAAGCGCTGCCTGCCAGTGGGTTTGGGGTTGGATGGGTGGCGGTGCTGGTGG
>OMOT01013404.1:3542-16907 GCA_900312575.1 Acanthochaenus luetkenii | reverse complement strand
TTTTTTTTTTTTTTGCGTGAAACAACTTCAATAGCCTATATATTATTCCTCATAGCACACTGGATCTCCGTTCTTGATGCATCTCAGGTGAATGTCACTCAGGTTTCATCCTCCAACATGCTGCCAGTTGTTTCCCCAGATGTAAATATCGCTTTATGCACCAGCATAATCAACCTAGGAATAGTTTGTGTGTCTTGGTCTTGTGTGCACAAACTCCCTCCTTTAAGGGACTAAGAAGGTGGTCCTGTTCATATCATCACGAGCTACACAGAAAGCAATGGTGTTTTTCCTGGTACATTTTGCCAACATAAGCCCTGTTAGGTCAGCACTATATCATATGCCTTGGGGAACTCAGGGTGCATGTTAATGAAACACAAGAGATTAATTTGTTTGCCTATTCAAACAGGTTTCCTTTGCAACTTGATTCATCATGCAGTCATCCTCAGGGAAGTGGAAGCCCGTTTGTTTGTGTGCATGTATGTACTTGCACATGTAGGTGGGATTTCAGCAAATAAACAAAAGGGCTATCCTACTTCAGTCCCATGTTTTGACTATCAATACTGGATAACACACACCCTATCAATATATGATACTTTCATATGGAAAATATGTCAGTTGAGCACTATTTCCAACAGACAAACATGTGAGAATCTCAAACAAAGCAATTTGCCCTCTCATGCGATCCTTTTCCTAGACCTTCACTGACTATGTGCTTGTGAGGGAATTTAAGATAGGTGTGCAAGGCATATAAGCAGATCATTAAGAGTGAGTCTTGCTGCTCAGAATGATTAGCAAAACACTGTTGAGCTTTGTACAAAACAAAAGTGGGGTGCCAATTATATATTTTATAAATGGTGAGAGAGCAATGTTTAAACTAAGAGCAGGAGATATTTTAATGAAGGATGTGCAGCAAGTGACCAAACTTGCCCAAAGGATGTTGTCCAGCCAACAAAATGATTTGTTTAGCAAATAGCAATATTGATCAATATCACAACGCTAAAATGAAACTGACATCGCCATGGAATTTCTGTATCAGTGCAACACTCAAAGCAAGCCTATTAATATATAGAATCACAAATTAGAATCAAACACATGAATATAATAAATATTAAAATGCTTTAATAAAAAAACACACCAAAATAATTAGCTTCAGCATAATGAGTACAAACATGTACAAAATTGAAAAACACTATCCAAAAGGACAAAAAAAGGATTTTGCTGGGTCCACATTTAGCTTTCCCCATTATTTATAGTGATGATTATCATCTTCTGCGTGAGTATTCATCTCTCCTTCCTCTCCGCTCCCTTCCTCTATCTCTGCCCCTTTCCTTTTCTTTATGGCTGATGCGCGTTTTCCGATGAGTGGGAGAGACAGAGCGTGAGGGAGAAGAAACACTGCGACTGCGTCTGAAAAAATGAATATAAAGCAGATGTCCAGTCAGTATAGACTACAAACTACCCAGGTAGTTTGGCAAAGCATATGGGTGATGTTTTGTACCTGCGTTTAGGAGGGGTGGAGGAATGAGTCTGCCTTGTTTCAGCACTGCGGCTCACTTTGGTCTGTCTGAAAATGTGGGCAACCAGGTAACGTTTAATATTAATTAAAATCATGCAAGCAGAACAAGCTGAGGTTGGCAACTGACATTTCCAGTAATCAATGCCAACCAATACATAGAGAGAAAGCTGTAGACTTACCCATCTCCATTAGTGAGTTTTCGGCAGGCATTTTTGAGGGCAACTTGGGACACAGGAGACTTCTTACTGTGATTTGTTACAGCGGGCGACACTGAAGGGAGGGAATAATAACAAAATGTAAAAAAGGGTAACAGTCAAGATCTAGGGCCCATGATGTGTGTAGTGTGTGCATATGCTGAAAAGGCACACACCAATTGTGTGTGTGTGTGTGTCTTTATGTGTTGTGGAAAAAAAGGAGTTGTAGTACGTAGTAGGATTGACAATGCTAGTTTAAACTCAACTTAACTAGAATTGTAAATGTAGAGTCAGAAAATTGGGCAATGTCCTCACAGGCTAATTATTTAACTAGTTGCAGGCAGGATAACACATTTTGAGGATCTGGAAAAACAAAGCTTTTTATGCAGTTATTCAGGGTTCCCACACCCACTTGGACATAAAATTCAACAACTTTATATAAAAAATAAAAATAAAATAAAAACAATATTCTAGGTCATGTTTGGTGACGTTTTCCACTCATGATCTCGTCAAGAAGTCATGAAATCATCTCATTTTAAAACTGCTGCTAGACCAATGCAAATATTCATCATAGGGTTTTCCTCAGGATGTGAAGTGTTGATCCGAGGGCGGAGAGAGCGGAGGCATTTTGATGAATTTGGGTGCTATATTGTAATTGAAAAATAATAAAGAAAACAAATTAAATACAAAATAAAGAATGAAGTACTTAAAAGTTTCAATTCATTTTCAAAACATTTTAAGGCCTTATTTTATCTTCCTCAAATCCAGAAACTTAAGGACTTTCAAGGCCAGTGGGAACCCTGTTTATCTTAACCAGACCTTGATCTTGTTCAGTAATACTCTATCATAATTAAAATATTGGAAGCCACACAGTAGAACTAGCATTCTTCCACGAAGCCACACTATTGGAGTATTTTGCAGGTCACCTGCCTTGCTCAAGAGCACGTCAGCACCCAAACATTTCTTATCCGTCAAAGGATTTGAACTATGGAAATATAAAACAATAGTCATTTTTTAGTTACCTGCTTTGGAAGATGGAGAGAAGTTTGAGGGAGTGTCTAAAGTTGGGGATCCCATGGCAAGCAGTGCGCCACCTAGTTTGGCTTTGGCAGTCATGGCATCCAGAGCCTGGCGACACTTGTCCACCTGCTGCATTAAACTGGAGAATGAGACCAGCGGGAGGCAGTAGAGTCTGAGAATCCTCCGACAGATCTCCTTCAGGTCCTCTTCCAAAGCCCCAAACAGCTGGAACCAGGTGGGCTTATCTGGTAGCGGGATCTATGGGAGTAACTGGAAATGTTACTCAATAGTTTAAGCTGGCAAAATAAAGGTGTATGGACATTGGTAGAAGGGGTAATGCCATGGCCAACAGTCTAAAGTGGAAACTACTAAGATGAAAACAAATAAAATCATATTGTCTGTGTTGATCTAAATCAACTGTATGCCGGTTGGAATGAGAAATTTCAAAACACACAGAATCTAATGTAAAATATATGTTACGCCAATGGTTCCCAACTCCGGTATTCAGGAAATAGGCAGTCAAGTTCAAGTTCATTTATTTATATAGCCCTTTATCACAAGCATGTCTGTCTCAAAGGACTTACAAAATAGTATAAGACAAACACGGAAACAGAACCAAGCACAAGACACACAATATACATTTTAGCAAACCATAACAAGCCTACCTGTTCTACAAGGCCTAAATTACCCGGCACTTTATAACAAATACTGCAGTAGCCTAAATGGAATTAAAATATTGTATTTTTATTTCTGCTAATATCGCTTTCACAACAAAAAGAAACCAGTGGCTGTTAATAGTCTATTTTAATTTTTAGTGGGTTTTAGGGTAAACTAAAGAAGCCGAATAGATTCAAGATTCAATCATTTATTGCCATGTCAACATAGTTGATAGGAATGTGTCTTGGTTCACTCTCTTACACCAACAATACGATAACAGCACACATTATCCACACAGCAGTCCGCAATATGTATCAAACAGAAGGTACTTTTACAGCACAATACCTAAAACCAGCATGGTATCCCAGCACGTGGTAAAGTGCATATAGTGTTAAATTGCTAAGATAAGTGTATTTAGAGACTGTCAGTGCAAGTTCAGATGCCTGATGTCTTCGAGGTGAAGCGAGATGTTCTACATTTAATGCTTCTGTATCTTCTACCTGATGGGAGGAGATTAAAGAGGTAGTAGTATGACGGATGAGATGGATCTGTGGTGATATTTCTAACCTTTCTGATTATTCTGGTGGAATAAAGTGATGCAAGTGAGGGAAGACCACAACCAATGAGTTTAGATGCTCTGCGTATCAGTTTTTCGAGCCGAGTCTTGTCCTGAGTGGTTGTGTGACCATACCAGACAAGAATGGAAAAAGTGAGCACACTCTCAATTACAGATATGTAATGTATATGTGAATCATGGCTTTCTGGCTGAGAGAGAGAGAGAGAGAGACAGAGAGAGAGAGAGAGACAGAGAAAACCCCAGGGCAAAGTGTTTTAGGATGGCTGTTTCATGTAATGGGGTTAAATCATTATTGTGCATGTAAACATACCCGCTGAAATTAAGCTGAATTTAGCATGCCCACCTGTAGTGATCTGGCTGACAGGTAGATACAAGCACAGGCCACCGTCTCTGCGCTGAACCTCAGAAACACATCTGTCCTCAAGCTATCGTTCATGTAGTTCCTAGATAGTAGAAAAGGAAACCAATGTGTAATCACCACAGGAACACCTTGCACATATTACACAAACTACCTAATGATTTTAGTAGTAAAAATCCTAAATGGCAATAATCAGAATAGTAGATCTACATGCTGAAAGTAATATGAGGTACAGTAAAATTAGTTACCAAGCAATCTGTACCAGCTTAGTATTCTTCTCACACTCCAGCACCTGAAGGTACATGACGATTATCTGTGACAGAGGACAGAGACCCTCAAGTAATTAGTTGTAGAGAAATGGGATGAAATAAGGAGCCTTTGTTGGACTATTATAATCAACAAATCCCACCAGCATTGTAGACATATATCAAACATCAGGTCATTAATTACACTAATTAATGCAGGAATTAGCATATATTTATATGTCAACATACTTGTCTTCGCATAACACATGGGCAGTATTAATATGAACTCTGCATCTTAAAGCATTTAGGAGTTATAGTAGTTTCAAGACAATCAGTTTTTCCTCATTAATATACAAATGTATGCAGCAAGGTACTGCAAAATCGAATCAGATCATCAACTCTATAGGGGGAACATGTGGTGTAACTATGACATTTCTATCATGTATTGTTCTTGAGTTATTGTGTTCACAAGAATGTGTCTACACAACGCCACCATGATGACATAATGTCTATAAATAGATTGTCTTATGACACAGTGAATACATTGAAAATTCATGGGTGTAAATGGAGTGATGTGTTGCCTACAGCCAAGCCTGTGAAAGATAATGTTGCTCATGCTTGCCTTGTGAGGGTGTTTGACATGCACACAGAAGCCCAGCTCCTTTAGAACTCGCCTCTCTGCTTTGATCACCTGTGCCTTCATATTGATGTAGGCAGCATCCAGGGGCATGGGAGCCCGAGTCCTATGGACCAAACAGACTAACGTAAGTGTGGTACCGGTCCATATGTGAGATGCAGTTGACTGAGAGAAACTTGGAACAGAACAAACAGAGATGGAAGGGATCAAGTGAAGAATAAGTGTTAAAAATAAGACTTACTTTCCCCCTTTTCTGTTCTTGAGATGATGGAATACATTGAGCACATCCCGTACCCTGCGTGGCTCCTCCTCTATCTTGGAGGCCAAGTGTACACATGCCATTGTGACTATCTGGAAGCACAGTGTACATGAGACAAACGACCACAGCATTCTAGGAAAGTGTGATATCTAAGTGCAGGCCAGCCTGCGTCAACGTGCATCCACAAAAATCAAGAGAGCACAAACATGGAGATGAGGTGCGACTCTTGCTCAGAGTATTAAAATTTGATATTTATCATTCAAATTATGAGAAGAGTTGTGTAAGCCTATTTGCGTGCATGGTGGACATGGGCCGTCCAAAACAATATATCCTACCTCCGCACAGTGTTGAACAAACGACTTGCAGTAATAGAATCTCTGGAAGAGAACCTGCCCTGTGGCCATGGCTACCTGGAGGGAGGGATCCAACAAGGATTAAATACGTCCAATGACAAGACGCAGCTCTGGGTGAAGGACCCCTGACATTTATAGTATACTGTCAAAGGAAAGAGTCATTATATTGCAGTGAATATTGGAGGCTATTCAGCTCTTGGAGCTCCCACAGTTCCATTAGTTAGTGTACTTGCTGAAAGCAGCTCATTTCGGTTCCCTTACATACTACTACTACTTTTTCCCTTTAAATAATTACTCACGGACTACACTACAGGCTTGACTATCACGCGGAACACTTTTCATACATCAAAACATGAATGATGACTAGATTTATGCTTTTTGTGTGGAGTAATGGACATTTTGTGGCTGTGTCTTTGCTTTATTAACTGCTTTTTATCTCATCAGCTAAAAGTGCTCACAATGATAGCATGTCTGTCTGGAACCAATCAAATACACTACTCAACAGATGGTTGATTATTATAATGATAACTTGGTCATTGCATAACTATAAACTGCACAAATGCTTAGTTTGGAATGCTGACCACACGTTCTGGGGCTCCAGTTGCAGACCAGTGGTGAGCCAAAAAAGGCACGGGCAAATATATCCTTCTAGTTAGTGAGTGGTGCTCCAATATGCACAGTAATGTCGAGCCAATAACCGGGCAGATCCCAGGCTAAACTATATCTACTTGACATGGTAAAGGTCACACACACATCTAATTTGATATTACACAAATAATTGTAATTCCATTACAAAAACCATGTTTACATTTACTCAAATTCATTCTTTTACAAGTTTTTAAATAGGTAGTAGTTTATTCAGTGATACTACCCTATTCCTATAACAAAAGTTGTCAATGTGAACATAAGTTGGGCTAAGTAGATAGAGAGCAAGGATACACCATGATGGCCTAGGGTCCCTTCTTATACCAATGGTGCTTTGAAGCTACTGGCGTGTATACGGAAGCCCATTGAGGACGTAATCTTACATTTTGGTAACGCCGTTGTCCAGTGATAACGAGTTCACTTTCTTTGTTTCCTCGAGATATCGTTTTCAAAGAGGAAACTAAATTGTATGACTGCACGTCCTCAATGGGCCTCGAAAACTAATTTGTAGGCCCATTGTTCTCCTTGGGCTTCCGTACTTTTTCAAAAAATCACTAATTGTTGGTAGTGAGCGAGTAGCCCCCAAAATATAGTAATGGAAGGTAACTAACTAACGTTACGTCAGTCTGCTAATAGTTTCATGACTCCAGATCAACCCGTCATATTTAATATCCGGTCTTGTCTTCTGTAGCCTATAAATCAGATGGAGTAACTTGTTACCACTATACCACCTCAGTTAGCAACATTATGTAACGTTAGCTAATTTGACCACACAATTACCGTGTGTAGCTAACTAAGGACGTTGGTTCACTTGATCATTACACTGGTTAAGTTAAGCCATGGCCGCCGTACTTTATGGCGAGACGGGAATGGCTGAAAAGTGTAGCGGGAAATTGCCGCATAACGTAAATAAAGTGTAATATACACAGAGCCGTTAGCCTGCTAACTACAGCTAGCTACCAACCTGTGGGAGTCTGAGCAGAATGCCCGCAGTTTGGATCATCTCGCAGAACCGTATCCTCAGCTGCTCCTCTGCGGCCGCTGCCAGTCCGTGCTCAGCAGACGGACTTCTCTGCAGCCGCTCCGGAGGCAGCTGACAGTTATCTAACGTCAGGGTAACCTCCGAGTACAACTTGTCTCCTATCAGGATCCCTTCTCCGGGGATTCTCAGATCCCCTGCCGCCATGGAGTGCTTTAATGTCGGCTGCATTACCACGCGAAACCGGTCCGGTAGCATCTGCGACCTTCTGGTTCTTCTTCTTCTTCTCTGTGTTTATTGGCGGGGCGCAAACCAATTTCAAGGCGCATACCGCCATCTACTGTACCGGAACGTGTAGATTGAAGGCTGGAACATGCTTCTCCGTCTGCACGCAAACGGGTGTCGTTCGGAGACGGTCGGATACGTTTATGTATCTTCGCAGAAGCATATGTGGAAAACGAAAAAAATTGCTAAGATCATAGCATCTAAACCTGTTTATGAAAGAAAATAAACTAAAGGTGCCCTATTTATTTCCCTTGTGTACATTATATTTATTACGGTGTAAAATGTTGCTCAACATCCCCTACATCATTACCACATATACCCGTGAAGTGCTTGTCCCTCTCAGACACGCACATTATAGTGCGTGATAACGCCTGTAGTGCATTGATGTGTGTTATTGAAGTTCAACATTTCATTTCATTGTATTTAATTTTATTAAATTACATTAAATTAACATAATTCACATACAGAGGTACAAACAATGCTGGTGTTACATGTCTTATCAATCTTGTACGAGGACTATAAACATTAAAAAAGACATTTACATTTGAACAAAACACATGTTAAACATACCCTTTAGTTTTCAAGGGACACAAAGGCATCTTTCAACTTTTTAGGAGTTTATAAGTTTAGGAGAGTTGTATTTTTTTGTACATTTTATTTTTTAGAATAGGCTACTGATAGTTTGAGTTGTTTGTCTAATAATCTGCATTTATGAATGATTAATTTGGCTAAATGAAGTACATTTCCTCCTAATTAGTGGATATAAATAATAATCTGGATCTATCACATTTGATACAGTTAAAGGATAGGCTATGTAAAATTTGTTGCCAGTTGCCATGTTAGCCAGTAATGTAGCCTAAATCTCTTCAAAGGATGGACACGTGGGCTACTAGAGGATAATGGTAGGCTGTATGGTTGTCAGGCTTCAAACGACCACCTGCCTATGAGACCAAATTAACAGCATTTTAATGTTCAAAGTAATATCCAGGTGTTTATTTTTAATTGAAGACTATGTTATGAATAGGTTTTGGGAATGCTAGCGTAATAACGTTTTTAGAGGGGGGGAGATAAAGTTTTTTCCAGGTGAAGTTTGCTTTAATACAACTTGCAACGTCTGATTACAATAAATAGCCACTAGATGACGCTATAAACAAACAGATACCAGACTAAGTTTATAGATGAGTCTTGACTCATTTTTAAGTTAACAGGGGACAAAGTAAATCTAATGAGTTTTTAATATTTTATGCCAAATGTATTGTGTTTGGGTTTCCAGCAATATTATTTTGGTATCTTTTAGAAAGACCTCATCTCCCTCTCCTTGTCATCTCTGTGAACAGAGATGTAAATTGGCCTGGAGAAACATTTCCCCAGTTAATAGCACATAAAGTTACGGACAAAACAACTCAATATAAAACATTCAAAATGTATTCACCATACACATTCACAATCATCACTGTACACTACAAGCTCCACACTGGTTGTTGATCCAGCATGTGCTTTACTTTGATCTGACCAACCCAGGACATAATATACATAATATCAGTCAACGACATGCACATATATGTGTTTGTGTGTAGTGTGGTGCATGGTGTGATGTACTATGTATATGATGCAATGTAAAGCCCTTTGAGACATACTTGTATGGGGGCGGCAGTAGCTCAGGAGGTAGAGTTCCCGCCCCGCAACTGCAAGGTCGGCAGTTCGAGTCCAGCTCCTCCCGGGAAAAAAAATCTGTTGTAGAGTCCTTGAGCAAGACACCTAAACCCCAAATTGCTCCCGTTGAGCAGGTTGGTACCTTGCATGGCTGCCTCCGCCAACGGTATGACATGTAAGTCGCATTGGATAAAAGCGTCTGCTAAATGCTGTAATGTAATGTAATGTAATAATATACAGTGGCTAACTTTTAACCACTAGGTGGCAGCCGAGAGCACAAAAGGGTATTTTCAAAACTGGTCCCAAACGTGATTGGCTGCTAGGTAAAACATGTAAGAAATGTCCCATGAACTGAATAATCCATCAAGTGGACAATTATCACTTGAGAGGCCGAGACATAACAATCTGACATATAGTCATCAAATATCATAGAAATGTATCTAGAATATTCCGCAGCATGCTAGTCTATCATTAGGAGTCGAAACTGGCCTTGGCTTTGACACCAATAGAAATCTTGGGAGACTGAGACAGTCCCTGTATTGGCTGGCTGCAGAATAACCAGAAACTCCACCCACCTCAATATAAATGGCACTAAAAGGTCATCTATACTTCTATGTGCACCAAAATGTAACTGCAAGTAGGGCGACGCAAGACCCCAAGAACTGTGTTTGGCCCGCTTCGTATTTCGTCCTACCTGTATCCAGTTGATGTCCACCAATAGTGAAGACAATGGAGCAGATCGAACAGAGACTAGCTGAGGAAGTTTGCAAATATATTTATTTATAGGAACACATCTCAGAATTATAAAGACTACCAGATGTCACTGAATTCGTGGTGAGAAATATCCCAGAATGTGACTTAGAGAATGTAAACACTACTACTTCTGTTGTTATTACTTCCGAGCTAACAAAGCACGACACTGCCATCTAGCGTTTTGGTGGTGTACCGCAGAATAACCAACACAGAACTATAAATGCTCGCACCGCCGTAGCTACAGCGTAGCTTCGACGCAATAGTATAACTTGGCCTTAAGGCCCACCTTCTACATAGGAAGATTTTATTTTCATCACATGATGTTATAGCCGCAATAGCTAATTTAATTGCATCTAATGTCTGCCTTTTAGGTGATTTTGAAAAATACTGCATACTCCTATTCTTGGCTAGCAGCATAGACATGGCTCCAGGCTACATGAGGATGTGCTTTCCGACCATGCAGGAAATATGGGCTGGCTTTTCCTGTTGTTGTTGTCTTCACCCTGGATCCCCCTTTTTACTCTACAGGGCAACCTCTGGCTCCAAATATACAACATGCTGGTGCCCAGGAATCCCTCTTCCAGGGATTCAAAAACGCTCGTAGAAAGTTAGCGGGATGTCGCAGTCACTTTGTCCATTATTTTCTACAGACTATGGTCCATCAGTCTATCTCACTATGTATTACATTTTAAAGTGGCACCGACCATCATGTCCCACCAGTTTTCTGGGCGAGACTCGCCAAAGTGTTCTGTAGACAGATCTTGTTTACAAGGAAATAAATATTGAAGTAGTTTTTGTAAAGACCTAGTTGTGGGTGTTCCTGTGGGCTGACCAACAGTAGGTAGGCGCTGTGAGAATGTACACAAAGTTGTGATTTATTTATTTGTATTTTTTTCACGATGCAGGCTTCTCTAAACTAATGACGAAAATTATGAAGATTGTGGCTGAAATGTAAAATAATACAGTTGGTTATTTGATAAAGCCTTTACTTGTCATGATTCATTTTTAGATTCAATGTGAACTTCAATCAGAAATGTGAACAGAAATCATATCTAGTTCTGCAAAAGTGATATAAGTCTTTAAGGCACTTAAAATGGTTGATTTCACCAATTGTCTTTGCATCAGCTGCCAGATTGCTGCAGACTCTTGTTGTTAACCCCAGTGCCTGGACTCTATCGGAGAGAAGAGACAGAGAAGGGGGCAGTTACTCTCCGGCGGTACACTTTCTCTTAGCACTAATGAGCCAAACCCATTATGTGTAAAACAAGTATTTAAATAATGTATCTCTCTCCCCCCCCTTATTCAGCTTGACCAACCTGTCTGCTTCTCTGCAGAACAGCATATCCCATCTCCCCGGCCTGAGCTGTAGACCGGGGACACACACACTCGGCTGCTTGGGGCGAGGTGTGCGAGCTGCGTTGAAAGAGACCCAGCGGGCAGATACATGGAAGTGAACGCGGGCGTTGAGGACCTCTGGGTGTTTCCTCCCCCCTCCCAGCTGAGCCAGTAGCCTCTCAGGCCCTTCTCATGGCCCCGCCACTCTACCTGCATGGCCTCTCGCCCCACTGGGGTCAGCTGAAGGTCGGCTAGGGCAGGGAGTACTGCCGCGGGGAATCACAGTGACACACGGAAGGAAAAAAGGATAAGGAACTAAATAGGCAATACACAGAACAAATATAATCCTGTTGACATAAGACAATTGGATTAAGTAGAATTAAAAAAAACAGCGACACATGCCCATACGCACATAGAAACACACACACACACACGTGGTATGCAAAGATCAAATTGAAACCGTACCCTCCTGAGTGCATGCTTTAACAGACATGGTCCTTTCTTTGCCTGTCACGTGCAGAGCGCTGACTGTGACCAGGTACTGAGTGTCTGGCTCAAGGCCAGTGAGCAAGGTAGAGTTCCGATGGCCGTGTAACGTCACGATGTGGACTCGTCCACTGGGAATGGCTCCGTACTCCACCCTGTACCTCTGGACCCGCGCCGGCTGCAGGGGACCCCAGCTTACACGGATCTGACGAGGGCCAGAATCTGACACCGAGACCACTGCTGGGCTTAAAACCTCTGACGTGAGAGCAGGCAGAAGGAGAACGAAAGGAAGAAAGGTGAGATGGTACCAACCAATAATACAATCATGCAAAGCCCCTTATCATATACATATATGGAAACAGTATATATATATTTTAGCATTGTAGGATAATGGGATAGCATCCAACCCTGGTCATGCTACAACCTTTGACCTATGTAAGCCCACGTACAAATCATACCCGTTTGTACATATCTACACTTTTACTATTGTACACCATGGAAATCCCTCTCACCAGGAAGTGTGGTGAAGGTAACAGAGAGCGTGTTAAAGAGCTCCTGGTTGGACACTGGGCTGAGGGAAGCTGTGTAGGTGGTATGTGGCTGCAGGTTGGTCAGCTCTTCCCAGCTGGAGTCTCCTGGCAGAGTGCGTCTGTGGTACTGCCCGGTGTTACAGCTGGCCCCTGAGTCAGGATGGGTGTTTCCCTCCACTTTCCACACACAGTTATACTGTAGTTCGTAGTTATCACTGTCTGCGCTCAGGACAGGACGCCATTGCAGCACAGCACTGTGGGGAGACAAATGTACCACGCGCAGCCGTTCTGCACGAATAATTTCTATAGATAAGACGACAGGAGAAGAAAGTGAGAGAGGAAGACAGACATACAGAGGCAAAGCAAGATGACACACAACCTGGAGTGAAAGTTCACACAGGTTGCATCCTGTAGCTGACAATCACAAGTTCTGTCTCAAAAGACTTTTTCAGCTACGTCACCTATCTCAACAACTGCTCAGTCTCACATCTGGTCTAATGTTACTGTTTGCACCATGCTAAATTAAACCCCACGTAACCAAACTCATATCCTTCCTACTTTAACTCTGTAGCCTCCTGTCAATCAATTCTTGTGTACGACTTTGGCTGATACAAGCATGCACAAACACACGCACCGATGATGGCCTCCCTCAGGTCCTCTGTGATGATGTTGATGTCATCTATGTCCACAAAGTAGAGGTGGGACTCGACAGGCGGCGTCACCGCACGTCGCAGCACCTGGTAGTTGCCGTGTCCCGTAGACACAACCAACACAGACACTCCCTCCTTCTTTAGCGCCGACATTGGCCCGTCCACATCTCCAGGCTGCTCGCCGTCAGTCAACCACACAAGTACCCTAGGCAGCAGCTCCGTCTCGGTTGTTG
>OMOT01013397.1:4803-20317 GCA_900312575.1 Acanthochaenus luetkenii | reverse complement strand
GGGGGGGGGGAGTTACAGATGCCAGGTGTTTAATAAGAAGCAACAACAGGTTTCTTGAGGCTGGTATCTAAACACAAACTTCCACATTCAATTATTGGCGATCAAGCACGGAAGGATTTGTCCAAACGGTTGAATCTGCGGCAGCGTTCCACTTACTGCACGGTGAGATGCTGTATAGGCGTAGTGTTTTTAAAGGACCAAGCGTTGTTACACTGAGCCATCAAGACAGATGCTATTTCCCTGCTTGTTGCCTAGAACCAAGGCTCTGATGGTATTATTACAACTGCATGATTTTCTGGACTTGGCTGGGCTACTTTCCTCCCAAGTTCATTATGTACACAATCTGTGACAGACTACATTAGTTCTACGCACTGTACAGCTGCCAACCACAGTAATCTAATAGTAATGTATAAATTCCTTCTGGCAGGCCAATAAAACTCAGATTAGTTTCTCGGCAAAGGTACATTCGTGCAGCGGTTGACAGACATGTGAAGAGAGCATTAGCATATCATTGGTATGGGCTCTCTGGGGACCGAGACACACAGCACTTACCTATCACCTCTGCTGGCTCCACTACTAGCAATACAAGGAAAGGAAGTGATTTGGTTAACAGCTACTTGATTTAATACACGCTCAAGACTGGAATGTCTTATGGGTCTCATTTCGGGTGGTTTAAAAAAAAAGCAGAAAAAAAAGCTGAAGTAGTCGGACGGGTTATGTAAATTAGAAAGTGAAAACGGTTTTGTTTGTTATTGTTGTTGGAGACCGTGATAAAGACAAACAATGCAAAATTAGCTCTGCAAGCTTGAACTGAATGAAGTGAAAATAGGACAAAAGTGTGTTTGGCTCTATTCCATTATTCATGAGGGAATGTTACATTTATTACTTTTTTGTTCAAAAATGAATATCCTTTTTTTCTTTTTTCTGAGGCTCAGCAGCAGCTTGCTAATTGTTTTATGCGACCTAAGGATATTACCTCAGTTAGAAGTAAATCATTTCAGCACAATAATGCTTTCATTTGCTCTCGTGTTCTAAAAGGGATGAGTAAGAATTGTCTCTGTGTCCATAACATGTAATTCCCACCCAGTGAGAGCTATTTTCCAAATTATGATTCAGACATAATCATATAAAGATGATAATCTGCATCGTATGATGTCCACACTGGATTACCGTGTACTGATGGGTCACCTTCTTGGAGAAGATGGTGGGAGGCAAAGTGATGTTTTCTGGGCTAGCTACCACTAAACTGATTTTTCAAGGTCCCTCATACCTACTTTCTCCATTATTAAACGCCAAGCCTCAAGGTCTGCTCTATATTCATGACATAAACGCTGTTCATACCTAATATTTGTGAATAGTTCCCATCGTGTTCCAGTAAACAGTGGCTGCCTTCGCACCAGTGGAGCTGCACTGGCACCTTTATTGATCTCCTCGCAATAAAGGAGCACAAAACTACCTCCTGAAATTAGATTTTTATACTACAGAAATATTCAGGGTGAAATTGCATTACCGTAGCACATTCATAATATTTCTTCTTAAACAAAGTTATAAATTAAATCCCAGTCCTCAGGGTGTTGCTGTTTGTCAAGTTTACTCCCTGCCACTGCTGCTATCAACAAAAAGATCTTTAGTAACTTAAGAGGAGTTTTGTCTTCAGGGGAGGTGCTGTATTCATGAACATCATAGTTCTCTTATTTTCCTATAGAGCATTAAGGTTGCTTTAAAGGGATAGTGCATCCATGTGAGAAATATGTTTCATACCACAAAAAGCGATATTCACTTGATCTGAGCCCTATGATTTACACTGCTACTGGTTTTTTTGTGTGTGTGTGCAAAATGACAAATTCAAAGACTGCATTAGATTGTGGAGGTAATAATGCAGGAGAACACAATTATAACCTTTTTTTGCTGGGGGGAAACATCCCGTCAATATGCTTTGCACTCATTTTCTACACATCATCCACAGTGTCATGTTTCTGCTGGTGATGTGGATCCTGCCTTCAATCAAATGTCTTTTGTACTTGCGCACTCATGCTGAGAGTTTGCATTTATATTCATACATATTCAATGCAAAATGACGCTGCCGGTGTTGTGCTCATGCAGTATAATGTCTTTCTGTGTGAATCTCACAATCAAGGAAACAGCCAAATGGACCACATGATTACTTTAGACCCTTTCACGACTGGTGGCTGAATGGCTGCTGGCAATTGTAACCCCCGAACTATCTGAATGTTGTCAAGTTTTGTGATTTAGCCCTGGACTTGAATGTTTTCTGTTCACAGCAGGGTTGCGGATAAATACAGTATCTTCTAGTGGCCGTTTTAAAGTTACAATTATCATATTACACACAGCAATTAGCTTCTTTGCATATCCCTCTGACATACATACAGTACCAGTCAAGGTCAAGTAATCAACAGTCAAACACACGGCAATCATCACACAAACAAAATGTACAAAAAGCTTAGGATTACATAGTGTTATTTAAAAGGACAATAGCTGCAGGGACAAATTAATTATTCAATCTGTTTGTCCTGCCTCTTGGTAGAATATATCTGCGACCAGACGGAAGCCACCTGAACTCACTGGACAGGGGGGGACCGCGGTCCTTCTTTGTGGCTCTGCCTTTGTACATTTGGGAGACGTCCATTAGATGTATACCTGCAATTTTACTGCACATTTGAACAATTCCTACTAAAACATAAGTGACCCAAACCAGACAATAAAAGAGAAGGTTAAAACCATAGAATTTGAATTGGACAGACTTTCCACCGCCGCGGTCATTTGAATAGTACACCATAAAATGGCAGTGAGGCCGTAAAGTGTGTCACACTGTGGCTGTAGCCTGAACTAAAAAGGGTTAGCTTTGTAACGTTACGAGATTATCGTTTAAGTAATAAAATGCGACGACTTACCAACAGTAATATAAAGAGATTAGACCCAAATCGGTCCAATAATCCATAAGTAGCCTCCTCCAGTGACGTGCCGTGAGTCAGTTTATATGTAAGCCAGCCCAACGTCCCAGGATGGTCGGAGCGGCGGCCATTTTTATGTGCACCAAAAATGGCCGCCGCTCCGACCATCCTGGTACGTTGATTTGAATGGGGTTGTCCGTTCTATGGTTAAAGCAGACTCAATAAAACTCATTTCACCAAGCATTTCGGGGTTCAGTATCTTGCTCAAGGACACGGGGGAGGGGAGGGTCATGTTCGCTGTTGACGATCTCTCTAACCACCAGGCATGAAAGGAAAGGACCCTAATCTGAACTCCTCCCTGTGATTACGCACCTTTATTGTCGCACGCTCCTCTCAACCGTCTCACTTCCAGCAGCGGGGAGCCGAGGCAATGAACTCTCTTCCTCGGGGACATTACTATTGATAACCGAGTTACGAATCATTTAATACCATTAGAGTCCTTCCACCCCTCTGCCGCACATGGAAATATCATCCCTATCCCAATCTCCCATGCTGTGAGAGATTATCAAGGGTGATGATGCAGTAGAACGGTGGAAGATTTGTCAAGTTAATAAAATGAGATCATGGGAGAGCTATTTCAAGGCACCATTGAAGTACCTTTAAAGTAAGTGGGAGTCGATGGTGGCCAACGGTAGTCGTGCAAAGAATCCCACTGCAGAGACGCTAAATCAAACGATCGCCCGCCTCTGTTGACTTCTATTACTTACAGTCGATGCTTGAACTCAAGTAATGGAGGCAGAATTCACCTGACAAAAGCTTGGAGGATACAGCGCCGCCTCTATCGTTGGCTATGTTGGAATACGTGTTGCCATACCCAAATCGGTTATGGTCATATTGCACAACGATAGAATACTCAAAGGATCATACCCCACCACACACACACACACACACACACACACACATGCACGTCTTCATTTCCATTGCCTTGTATTGCCATAAACTATCAATAACAAAAGTATTTGCAGAGATAGAGTACCAACCCAGACACAAACTGGCGACTCCTGACGGGGCTTGAACTGTGTTGGCGTGAAAGCTGGTGGTGCTGTGTAGCTCAGAAGTGCACAGCTTTAGCAAAGCCGGGGTTAAAGGATAAGTTCGCTATTTTGGACCTTACTTTCTACCATGAAACTGACACGTAGAGACCATAATTTCACTTACCGGTTTCCTACAGGTTTTCTACCGATTTCCCGCTAGTAGCCAATGTTGCTGCAGGTAAACAAACGCAGGCTGCTCATCTAGATAGTTTAGTAAACAGCCGGCACGTCACGCTCCCCTCCCCCAACACATATTCCTCAGCGGAGCAGAGAAAACAAGCCATGGGAATACATATGTCCAAAATGTTCAGATTGCGATACAGGACAGCATACTGAGACCTGTAAGAATACACCCTGAGCTTCCCGTCTCAGAAAAGCACATTTATAGTAGTTTTTCCAAAGCATTTACGATTGCCCAATTGACTTCTATTGTAGCCCAGTGAGAGCCTGCAGGAAAACTGTAGAAAGCTCAATACTGAACCAATCAGGGAAAATATGGTCTCTACGTGTCATTGGCATGGTAGAAAGCCCGCAAATACGGTCTAAGGTCCAAAATAGCGAACTTATCCTTTAAGGGTTTGATTCCCACTGGGGCCACACATGCTGAAAATGTACGTGAGCTAGTGATGCTATAAGGCTCTTTGATGAAAGCATCCATCAAATGGCATATGTTACAGGAAAAACTCACCCTAAAACATTTGAACACTGGGGTATTGTTCTTATTCCTGTGGATAAGTGGCCAAACATAGACATCGTGACGTCACGTTGATATTTCCGGCAGCTACAATGGAGTTTGATCGGAGAAAGATTGTCAACGATCTAAAACATCAACGGTAAATATCAGGTTTTGGTGTCAGCCTCTCGGAATCAAAGAGCAAGAGCTTATTTCTATGTTCACCTATTTGCACCGACGTTCAACAATCACACAGGGAGAAAAACGATATATCGTTATATATGAATATGATATACCATACCGTGTCGTATTGTTGAACCACTCCCAAGTATAGCAAAAATTATATCTGTGCTCTACTTTTCTGAAATGGCTCTTGAATTGTAACTAACAGATGCAGTGAAGTGCGATTGTGTTGCGTCTGTTTATTGGATCATTAAAATGGTTTTGCTGAAGCACTTACTGACGCATGGTCTGCGATGATACAAGCACTTCAACCTTAAAAGCGCACTGCATTGGATAATGACAAACGTGTAAATGCATGTATATCTCCTCCGATTCCTTCTGCACCTCACTCTGCAGAGTGTTCTCTCCTCTCCTCTCCTCTCCTCTCCTCACCATACCAGTGTTCTACATCCAGTCTATTTCCTCAGTCTGAGCATAGTACAACAGGATTAAAGATGCATGAGATTATCCCCATGTCCAGCAGGGTGGAATGAAGAGTGATCGTGTTGAGCACATTGACCTTGTTCCCAGAGTTATTGGCCAGACCCTCACCTTTGCAGAGGGGTTCTGTATTTGACATTGTGTGGGACTACTTAATTCGCTGGGTTGGTCCGCTGCCAAACTATTGTTTCAGTGCTCCATGGACGGAGAAAGTGTCTCACAGACCAGTGTCCGACTCCTCTAGCCGGGCTAACATCTCAAGTAGTGCAATACGGTTTCATCAAAATCTGATCAGAGGCCGATCCATAGTCCCTTCCCTCAATTGCAGGACATATACCAGTATCAGCCTTCAAAAACCCATCTTAGTTGAACCATAGTAAATAGTATACTATAGAATATTGTAGCTATACATGTTTATAATCGCTGTAGTGACAAAGGCCCCATGTATACTGTTATCACACATCCGTTGATCGTCTACGAGATAAAAGTGAGAGTATGTACAGGTTATTGTCTCAAACCATTTCTCTTTCTCTTCCTTTTCTTCACACAGAAGTAATGATGGTGGAACAAGAGGACAGTGCCTCTTGTGACAGATGAAACCAGAAGTCACATGAACAACAGCGCAGCTCTCCGTGGCAGTACGGTTCTCTCATCCATCATTTATGCATGGTTCTCCATTACAGGTTCATTTGAATGAGAGGATGGTACAGCCCTCCCCCTTTCTGAGCTCTAAAGGTCAGTGATTGAATATAACCCTCATGCAGAAAGTAACCCGATTTCCTCCTCATAGTTGTGCAGTAATTCCAAGGCTCTCGTGGTTTAGTAAATAACAGACCAGACTTAGTATGCCGCAGAACTGTTGCATTAATCTTCCTCCGGAATTGGTGGGATTACTCTGTCAATTCACAGTCGAGAATTGGGTTTACTATTCAAATCATTGTGACATTCTCCTCTGCAGAGATCCGGCGTTGGTTCTACGTTGGTGGTTATTTGCTTGGGCCCAGCACATGCTCAACCACCTCTAGTGTCCGGGTAGCTATAGTATCAGTTGACCAGCTGTTGAGAGGAGGAAACGGGCCTCCGCATAATGATCGTCCCTGTGGTTTTATGCACCTGGCCATCGGTTTGTACCGAGTCTCTCAAATTAACTTTGGACTAATGTCTCCAGGACACCCTACTGTGTAGGTGCGGGAGGATACTGTGTCTCGTTCTACCGCGTCCGCCTCCAGATGGAGGAAACACTAGTGGTGTTTCAACATAATGCCAGGCTCAATTAACAGAGCGAGGCGTTCACACCTTCCCTGCGAAAGGCTCCGAGTGATGGTGGAGATTGAGGCCTCAAGGCTTTGTTGGGGATTTCCTCTTTTAGTGCACTTTGTTTGATGATACTTTAAGTGATTTAGGTTGCTTTGTTTCCGCAGATCACTGCTCCAGAGTAAAGCTTGATCCCTCACAAGTTCCTAGTGATCTGTACAACACCATAGGCAGCTCAGCCCGCAATACAGAGCAACAAAGATTTGTTGCGCCATGGACGGCGACGGCAAAGGGAACAGTCAATAGACGGTGAGGTGTGAAGCAACTTGTGTTACTGATCTCTATGTCCTTCTGTCTCGGACTTCCGTGCATTTTCTATGAACCCAACATAGGCTTAGACTCAATTATACAGGTATATGCTGCAGGAGCGTTAACGTCGGTCTTTCGCCCCGAATTGGCAAATACGTTCAATACATGATTTTGTGTCACAGAAGCATCTTTTAAAGTAGCACCTATCACACTGGCCAGATTCATTCAAATAGTTAGTAGGCTAAGCACACAACTCACTTGAATGAGGACTGAAGGGACGCATTCACAAAAGGACACGTAGCCTCTCCATAGTCCTGACTGCGCGAGACATCAGACGGCTTTGATAACAGCAGCCCGGTGGTCACCCCAGCTGGGGGGCTCCGGTCAGCCGAGGGAGACAGCTGGCGGCCCAGCAGAATGGACCCTCCACAGCACAGCATGAACCCTATGTCTCTCTTTCCACCAGCGCTTTTCTGGGGTCCCCAAGAAGAACTTACTGACAGGTGTCCAAATGGGTTTGGATCGGAGTCAACTGGTCTTAACTTGCCAACGCTGACAGACTTTGGCATTTAGGTGTGTAATTATTTATTTCACTTTTCCCCCCCGCATGAAATGTTTTGTTAATGCCCTGATACGTGATTTGGGTTAATAGAATTGAAATACATTCCGACTACAATCCCCCGAAAAGCTTTTAAGCTAACAGGGTAACAGTCTGTAGGAATGTGATAGAGAGACTATAATTACTTGCCAAAGATGTGGTTTTTACACCAACAAATTACCAGGTGTACAACGTGTGCATTGTGGTCGCAGAGAAAAGATAAAGCTTTTCCTTCCCCGCGTTTGTCTCTTGAATCTCATCAAAGACTCCCGTGATTTTTGTTTTTCTTCTCCGAATACTAAGATCCTCCCCCGTTTTGGGCTCACCTCCCCTCAGGATTGGCATCTTGGAGAACGCTCAGTGGTGATTACTCACTTCCAGACAAACATCTGGGAGCGTAAATACAGCTAATCCCCTTCATCGCCGCAGTCTCTTCACTACAGTTAGCTCTTCCTTAGAGTAAATACCAAAAACAAGAGCGAGGGCTGACGACAGGATAAAGTTGGCTCAAAAGGAGTTACCACTAAACCTGGAGACTTTGAGTGGAAACATCACTCACTGACATATTCGATGCCTGTTGAATACGAGACATTGGCAGTTCAGATGTTTTTCTTTTCCTCGGCAAATGGCATACGAGCATAAAATGGAAGTCGTGGCGTTGGCAGCAGAGTTTGACCGCGGCAGATGAGGTTATGGCTCATTTAGTTCCAATCAAAATACCTCATAATTACACAGTGCAGGTTTTTATACTAAGGCCACTGCAGATGAATGACATGTACCTACAATCAAATATATCATGAAAATACCTATAATTGGTATTTCAGGGAGTTATCGAAGGAGAAAGAGAGTATGCTCTAATGTTGGGAGTGGAATATTTCTACTACAATATTTTTATGCTAGTCAGAATCTCCGTGCGCTGATGTGTTTAAGAGACCGTGGGATTTTCATTAGGTCCTTGTTGAACTGCCATTTCTCAAATGTCTGTAGAAGTAACCTTTATAAGTTGATGGACCGTAAGTTGTTGCGCCTACTGTCGCTAGTTTCACTGCAGTTGCATTGGAAGATTTACATTTCACATTTCTCTACAATTCAAATTGCTTATGGAAGTGTTTGGCCAGCTGTTATAAGATTCATTTCAAGTTCCCTGGTTTCCTGATAAGGTCAAATTATTTAGTTTTAGGTTTTACATATTGTTTGTTGGACTTCTTTGTTATAAGTGGTCTTAATCCATTATTGGTGATTTTATTTTATTACATTATTTGCCAAGACGCTCATAGCGGGCAAGCAGGTAACAATAAAGATTTCACTTGCTACTGTACTTTTACGTTTGTGGTTGTTTTCTGTTTGCAAATCTTAAAAGCTATTCTCAACAAAGAAGAATAAAATGCTGTTTATTGCAAGCTGTGCTGCGATTTCAATCAATGCATTTAACATTTGTATTTGTATGACACTGCAAAGAAACATACACATGTGCAGTATAGGGGCCACGTTGAGTATGAATGATCAAATACAGAATCTTTTACCATGATGCGTTCATAATAATCTATGGTCGTCCAGTGTTTTCTGAAAGCTGGACTCGCTTGTGTCTCTTGTGGTTGCAGAGCTCTGCCACATGGAGATCAAACATGTTCCCTGCAGTCCCAGTGGTCTTGCGATTGTGACATATACTGTACATATGCAGAAGTGTACATACAGAGCTTCATTCCAAAGTAAGATACCCATCATTTGAGAAAAGCGACACCCACACTAAGCGATTGATGGCACGCAATTAAAACTAATGATATGTCATTTTCAAAGGAAAGTGTGTAACTTAAATCCCTGTTTGACAAAATGATAGCGGATGTACACAGTGTTGAATGACAGACTTCAGGTAATGGTTGTTTTCCCAAAGGCATGTATAGTATTGTGTAATGGAACTCGTACTTCTCATTTACCTCACGAAGACAAGACATTTCCTGTGAGTTTGTCAAATTAAATGGCGTAAAGGCAGCAGTTAGCGTACCGGTGCTTGTTTGTAAGATACCACTGTACCGCTTTCTGCGTTCTGCTGTCACAGCTTGGCCACAGAGACTAGCTGATTGGCTTTATCATCTCAGCAGTAGACACGCAGCAGTCTGGTTTCTCTTCAGTGAACATCTTTCTGAACAGAATCGAATTCATTGCCGAGTCTTAGTCTTGGCTCGATACGGACATGTATTTTGTGTCGGTAGTTTGGATCGTAAATCCCTCAAAGACAGGCATACAAACAAACGCGACACACTTTTCTCCTCAGGCTGCCTGTTGCAAATGCCAGGTGATTTCAACATGAATATGAGATACGACACAAACCGCAATTTGAATGCATTGACATCGCCAGACTGGGGAATTGCTCAGTAGTTACGGAGGTAGTTAGTCACGGGGAGCTTTTCATACTTGACACCTGTTCAATAGAAACCCTCAATCTAAACTGCATCGTCTTGAGGACACGTTTTTCACAGAAGCGGCATGTGGTACGTTTGAAGAGTTTGACATCCTGCTGGACGTGGTAATACAGAGGTGCTCATTGGGTTTCAATAAGTAATCAATTTACATCAAATGAGATTAATTCCTCTGTGCCTACTACTACCAAAGTAAGTATACGACACTAGATACACCAACGTTCGGTTATACTAAAGAACACATATTCACCATTAATTGGTTGCTTATTGACACGTACAGTATATTGGTAGCGTATTGGTTCCTTATTAGTCATTACAAACCACTTATTAGAACCTTATGCCGCACTATCATATTCTACAAGTATAGACCATTAAGTATGGGGTTTCCTTCAATAGCCTCCTAATTAGTGCTTACGAGCAGTCAGTAAGGAATTAGGCTCTTAGTATTCCTCGGGGCTTACAAGGTTCTAGTATCACAATAACACTTATTCTCCTTTGATTAGGCGTTCTAAATAACGTATTCAAATGAATCAAATGAGCAAGAGGCGAGTCTCTTTGTGACGGTTGATATAAAACACAAAGGGACTCAAGGGAAACGCCATCAAGTTTCTAATTCTACTGGTAGTAGATTTAAGTGCTCGAAAAAAAGGGCACAGCTCAAAGAACAAATCTCTCCACTTTGGCTATCCGGAAAAATACTAGAAGAACCTTAGATGTGTTTTATTTCGAAACTTTGAAACATTTGATACAGACTGATACCGTCTCAGTTTGTCAGTCGCTGTTTTTAGCTTTTCAACCATGGATCAATCAATATCAATTGTTCTGAGGTCAATCTTTGCCTCTGTCTGTTCAGGGTGTAACCCATCACTTTAGAACGGGGACCAGCAATTGTTCTAAAGTTGAAGAGATAGCAACTTCAGAACGGGGAGTTACTGGGGCTATACTAACGCATCTAGTTTAGTGTTTTGAGTCATATGATTAAAAGCTATTTAGGAAGCCTAACTGAGCGAGAACAAGATACGTGTGATTAGTGCTAGTAAGAACCAATTAGGGGACTGTTGAGGGAAAAACCGTAGTTAATGGGCTATACTTGAATATGAATATGAGTGCTAATAAGTGGTTTGTAATGACTAATAAGGAACCAATACGCTACTAATATGTATGTCAATAAGCAACCAATGAATGGTGAATATGTGTTCCTTAATACAAAGTGTAACCCAAAGTTCTAATGTTGTAAACCAAGACTTTGCTTGGTGCAGTTTTGAAGTACAGTTTTTTTTATCCTTTACTTATTTATGCAGGAAATGTTTTTACTGAGCATGCGTGCTCTTTTTCAGCAATACCACGTTTCACACTCACTTATACATGACACACCGTCCGAGCTGCCCTGCGCAACTGTAGCCTCCAAAACAGTCTGCCGTCAATACCACCTTAGTCAAATCCAAGCCGATTCCAGGACAAGGTCAAGTTGAGTTCAGGTCAAGACCAGCAGGTCCAAAGGGGTCGAGACCAAGACAAGACAGAGACCAGAGCAAATCAAGTCCTATTCAAGATCAAGACCTAAATAGGCAATGAAAAGTGTACATGTCTTTCAAAATGTACAGATAATGCTGAAAGAGTTTCTTAAGGATCAACAGAGATGCAGATCTATCTGCAGGAGTCAACAAGACTAGAGACCGGACTTGCACTACAGCCCCACTGAACAGCTCCATTAAAGCAGTTGAGGGTGAACTGCCTTGCTCAGGGGCACTTTAAAAATGGTTGTCGAGGGAGGGGAGAGCATTAACTCATTTGCTTTCCCTACTTTCAAACCAGCGACTTTCCAGTCACAAGACCGCTTCTCTCAGCGTTCTGCTAGCAGCACCACAGCAGACATGAAACCACATGGCATCCGCACCGATTTCTTGATTCAGACTTGTGGATGAGCAGTTCAAGTGGCTGCTGTCATTGTTAATCCAGTTACAAGTATTTCTACCGAGTCCATTTTGGCTTCCAACATCAGACACACAAATTGTTTGTGTCAATCCTCGCTGACAGGGAACCAATAGCTACGCGTTAGCGGCGGTTGTATCTATTACCGAAATGCATTGCCCACGTATTCTTTCATCTGACATGTGGGTATCAAGCTGTCGAGGAGGGTTACATGATATGTAGGACATGAGCAATGCCAAGCACATGTAACGATTATTTCAGGATTGTGGCATCCATGCAGCATGTCATATCACGTTAACTCAGATCAGTGCGTTGATGCAAACTGGTATTTGATAACCAGCTTGCTGCTCATGTAGGATGGTTTCAGTCAGTGGGTAAATTGTCTCCTCTGACAATGCAATCATGTAACTATATTGAAGGTTCGAGTCCAGCTCCTCCCAGGGGGGAAAGAAATCTGTCGTAGTGTCCTTGAGCAAGACACCTAACCCCAAATTGCTCCCGTTGAGCAGGTTGGCGCCTTGCATGGCTGCCTCCGCCAACGATATGATGATATGTAAGTCGCTTTGGATAAAAGCGTTTGCTAAATGCTGTAATGTGATGTAAAGAGAGTGGGGGGTGACGTGCATCCCAGACCAGACTTCATGGATACAGGATGCCCCAAATCATTGATATTTGTCACTAAATGTTGTAATTGTATGGTTGTATTTGGATACTGTTATCTTTGAGTCACTCATTTATACACGGATGCTGATGCCAAACAGGCGTATTCAACCCGTGCTGAACTTGTATGCGTGGGAGTGTCTTGAAACTCCAATGGGTGGGACCTTTTTGTTTCAAAACAGAGTACGGGCAGGAAAGCTAGAAATGTCAGCAGCCGGCCAAGTCGTTGAGTCGTTGGTAATGATCCCATGGGTCAGAACTTTATCAACCCCCCACATATATATTATGGTCATTTTGTGCTATGGGGCAGTAAAAATCTGACCTATTGCCCCTTTAACATTTCAGTCAGTCCCATTTACACTAGCGGGTCAGTCCCATGGACAGCGGCAACATCCTCAACTACCACTGGGGACATCCCTGAAATTACAGTCCCTTCTGCTGCCTGTTCACCATCATCCTCATCAGGACAGTCAAAACAACATTCAAAGTCCCCCACCTTCGGCGTGGTACCTCTGAACATTGTATACCACCTCCCTACTGAGAAATGTCCTCCATATAACGCCTATGCCTCCACGTGGTGGTAGTCAAAGCTGCAGTCGTGATCATGATGAATGGCGTTCTCTCTTCTTCTCATCTTTCTTCCACCCAGAGCAGGTTATCGTATCTTTAAGGAAGAATAATGTGCCGATGCATCCAGCAGACCTCGAGGACGAGCACCTGTAGTTCAAAGGCCGCAGAGAGCCCATGACAAGGCCGGATTGTTTTAGAGGCCGAGTTAGGCCAACCAGACAAGAATCTATGAGTCCTCAGCTTCAGTCCTTGGGTGTGTTCGACGACTCTCAGTGGAGCTGAATATCATTTTTCTCAGGGTCTGTCTGGTGATCACAGTGTTTATTGTTTATCTTTGCTGTATGTCTCATAGGTGGAACACGCAAACAGAAGATTTCTTATAGGAACCAAACTGAAACCCAACGAAGATGGAAGACTATAGGACTATAAGATTGCTCTTGCTAAATTATTTATACAATAATTATTTCACAGACTGGTTCCTCTTAATTGTATAGATTTGTAATGATAAATTACACATAATTTTTTTCTTTCTCAAAAATGAATATACAGCATTTTGCAATAGAAATCTTCGGTTTTACATGAGGTGCTCTCTTCCACTCTTCCCAACTGTAAATTGAGAGAACAACCTGACGGTTATAATGAATCAGTGAAGTGACACATTTTCCAGTTATGTACCGTAGCTCCAAAGCAGAGGATTTGCATAGTCTATTTCTCATTGAAAATCCATACACATAGCGTGTCACATCTGCATGCATGCGAGGGCTGTCTCATCTGTTACAGAATCTCCCGGGGCTACCTACAGTAATCTTCCAATAGACAAAAGGCAGTCCAGCTATCAAACACACTCACTGCTGGTTTGTTTATGGATTTCCGGCGTGTTCTCTTGAAGAAATTAAGGTTTATCCCCCACAGGATGTTCCACATTACGAGGCAGTCAATAGTTTTGACACCAACGTGACGAGGACAGTGACTCCTGTGCAGTTTCCCAGGCTAGCTTGCACTCGGGAAAGAAAACAAATATATAAATAAAGATGTCCAATCAATTCACAAATGCATCACAGATGTGCGCCGTGAAAACCCTCTAGCAGAAAATGTGTTTGATAAAAGCCCAGCCCTCATGTCTAGCATGATGAATGGCATCACTCTGTAGCCCCTCCACCAAAAAGGCAGCAAGTGGTAATAAGAATACAGTAAGTAGTGTCATTCATTCTGTGCTTGGAAGAGCAGACTGCAAATAGAGTAGACCTTACAGAAATAATGGAAAGGTCCCTGCATACGGAGGAATAGAATTATCTTCTTTTTAGACGTTGCTGTGTCGGGCAAACAGAAACTCAAAAGACCAATCGCATTCCATTCTGCAGTTGCCTCGTGAATTTCGCTATACATGGTATAGAGCATACGTTTTACATTAGCACGAGCGTAGCCCTGTTAGGAAGCACTATAACAGAGGTCACTGGCACAAAGCGCTTATGTTCAGACCAGTGTAATTCAAAAATGAAAATTGCCTTACTGCTGTATTACTGGATGGAGGGAGAGGATTTATTGTATACACTCTAATAACTGGAATGAAGCTGAAGAAAGTGAAATTATGGTCTTTTTGAGAAATAAAACACCGCCAACAGGAGTTCATACTGTAGCTAACCCACATTGTATTTTACCACCACATCATTGCTTTACTGTGCCTTTGTCATCAGGGCCCCTAGGCTTTGGAACGACCTGCCTGAGGAGCTATGGCTAGCAGAATCAGTGACTTCTTTTAAATCACTTAAATCACATTTTATGCTTAGTATTTATTTTGGTTTTTATTTCACAGTTGTCCTAGTATTGATTTTAATGTTGCTCTCCCACCTCTTTCCTCATCTCCTAATTTCATTCCTGTTGCACACTATTCCATCGTTTTTTGTAATTCATTTTAAGTATTCTGGTTTTATTTTGACTGTCAAAAGTACTCTGTTAAAGGTGCTATATAAATAACAGTTATTATTATTACTGGAGACTCTGGAGCGCCGCCTGCTTGAAAGGTGTATCAGCGTAATCATATTTAACAAATTCTAGAATTGGATATTTAGGGGTGCTCAGCCCCCCAAAAGACTGAGATGTGCGCACGCTGGAAATTGTTATTGATTAATTAATTACTGTTATGTTCAATAACAAAAACACCACAAGACCACGGCATTGCAGCTATCTTGTCTTAACTACCTGTTCATTCTCTCTCAACTGGCTCCTGCTCTCTCTCTCTCTCTTCACCTATGGCCACTCCCTCCTGCTCTCTCTCTCTCTCTTCACCTGTGGCCACTCCCTCCTGCTCTCTCTCTCTCTCTTCACCTGTGGCCACTCCCTCCTGCTCTCTCTCTCTCTTCACCTGTGGCCACTCCCTCCTGCTCTCTCTCTCTCTCTTCACCTGTGGCCACTCCCTCCTGCTCTCTCTCTCT
>OMOT01013357.1:2031-16684 GCA_900312575.1 Acanthochaenus luetkenii | reverse complement strand
CGGTCCATCAGGACCAAAACCTCTCGCCACACCAACAGTTTCTTCCCTTCTGCAGTTAGCCTTATCAACAAGGCCCGGGTCATCCATTGACACAGACTCTATCCCGCCCTCGTGGTCACTGCACGTTCATTGGCGCAAGGCCTACACCTGTTCCATGTTCTGCTCAATCATTCTGTATTGTAGATGTCACTATTCTATTTTATTTATTTTTATTTGGGCTATTACACAGCTGTTCAGCCCTTTCAGATATATTGCACATATTGTCCTTGTTTTTTTGCACTACTTCCTTGTTTTTTGCACTACTTCCTTTTTGAGTTCTTATTCCTATTGTTCTTCTGTTGTCTGTATGCACCAACAACCACAGCAAATTCCTTGTACGTGAAAACTACTTGGCGAATAAACCAATTCTGATTCTGATTCTGATGTGAGGATGTACTCTTCAAATTCACTGAACTAATTAAATTCAACTTTTAACTAAGCTAAATGTATTTGCAAGACATCATGAATTACATTCTTATCCTGAGGCATAGTATATTTGAAAACTAAATCATGACAATTGAATACAGTCTGACCTTTAAATCAAAGCCAAGTGTGTTAGCAGTTATTTACACACACACACACACACACACACACACACACACACACACACACACACACACACACACACACACACACACACTAATTGTTAATTAATGAGGATACGAATAAACAATAAAAACACAAATAATTAGTGCAAGTAGGATCCTGCCCCATTAGTGTTAGAAAGGGGAAGGTGGACCCTGTTGATGTTGTGAATATGCCTATGTAACCAAGGTTACATAAGACAGGAAGTAGGAGAAGGGAGAGCACAGTGCTTGGCGATTACAAGAAATTAATCAATATGTTGTACATACACCACATCTTTTGGTTTCATGACTGTCGCTTATTGTTTTTATTCGACCGATGGTCAAGGTGTTGATCAGACTATAACCATACAGTGTGTCCTGCTTGGAGTGAGAAGTAAGCCATGAAATTGTAGCAAATATAAATACAGCACAATCATATATTTCTACATTCCACTTTGCTTGAAAAAGCTGTTAGGTATGAAAAGCATGCGTGTGATCCCATCACATTAGGTGGTGTAGCCGTCCCTGGCCAATACATTTCCCACAACTGAGAAGATGAGGTGGCGTAACTGAATGCAATGTGGATACTCTGCTTTGGTTGGCACTGAAATTTGCATGATGAACATGTTTTTTCTTTGTTTGTATGTCATTGCAGCTGACTGATGGCGGCAAAGCAGCCAAGGCTAAGATGAGTGTGGGAGACGTCATTATGTCTATTAATGGCATTTCCACAGACAGCATGAATCACCTAGAGGCCCAGAACAAGATCAAAGGCTGCACAGACTATCTCAACCTCACTCTGCAGCGGTAACAGTTACACACATGCACGTATACACGAGCACACACTTTCTGTTATATAAACTATGTGGAATCACTGAGACAATGCAAAGACCTGCTTGCCTAATCCTGTTGAGCCACACAGCAAAGGGCTTGCAGTGCACTTTCAGGTTGTTTACTCAGTAGGTCGGTATTACCTCAGGGTGTGTACTTCCATAGTTTGTTTAAGGCCGCTGTATAGGAACTGCAGTGTTTTTTTCCCATCTCAACAATATTGTGAATACTTTGGTGATCTTGCCTGCTGGTGTGTATTTAATCCTATTTCAGAAACTTGTAAAGAGCCAAGTGATACAGTTTGTATTTAAAACTATATTCAAAACGATTCTGTGTCTTAGGAATGTTAACAGATGAAGATTTATCACTCCGGCTTGTTTTTTCTTGCACAATAGCAGTTGTTTGTGTGTTGTGTGTGTCATTTGCACCATAATTCTGTGTTCTGTGACTTTCTGATTAGCTAGATACTAGTGGAGTTATTATAATTGTGTTCTGAAGACGCAAAGGTACAGTGAGCAATGTAGCATCACATTTGACACTTTATTAAACTAGACTTATGTGTGTGCAAATGGATGTACACAAAATCATAACAGAATTGTTGGCAAGAGGGTTAGGTCTCATCAACAGTGTCTCAGAAATAACACATAGATGGCAGAGAAATAGGAAATACTCACAGAGACACAAGGGACATTCATCGATGTTCGATTTTTACACGTAGAGAGGATCCTGTCTTCCTGTCTTGTATGAGGAAAGGGGAAATGAAGAACAGTCTGAATGTTCCTCAAGAGTATACACATGCGCTCCCTGTAGTGGCTATGTAGTGTTTGTCACTGAATCTATAGAAATCATCAGATCAGACTTCAGCTTCGGTCCTTGTCTGATCACGTCAGCTGCTCCTCTGCCCCTCCCATTTAGGCAAGGGGAAGACCCTGGTATGAGTGTTATTGAAGCCCTATTTCAGCAACCCATCAATACGTTTGGCCAGATGGAGGAGTGGCACAGTCCATATATAGTTTATATTTGTCCACCATTGAAAGGATCACTAGGAAAAACCTACACAAATGTTATGGTCCATCTGCAAGTAGACCAAAGGTTATTTCATTTTTGTCAAAATGTCATTTATATTGTTACGTGGAATTGTTTTTGCGATACACAGCAATAGCCCATAATTAACATTTATTCACAGGCGTTACCTTATACCCAGTGCTGAGATCAATTCAGCCAGCTCAGAAATACTTACATAGCATTAGATGCACATTTTACACGTGCACATTATTTGATTGTGAAAGACGAATCAAACCCACTGTGTCTTTGCTGTCTCATCCATTCTAATGAATTTGAGCTAAGCACTTTTCTGTTGGCAAGCTTAACGCAGACTTGTAGCTATAGTGTAGTAGATGGAGGGAAAACACCTACATTTCCCAAACTGTAAAACCTGTTGACAGAAAAGCTCAGAGCGTGGTTTGCATGTCCTGTCATTCCATCACCACATCACAAGATGAAGGAGCCTCTCCGCTTTAATCGTGGGAAAATAGGCCTAAAATAGCCACAGCTGTATGTAATCTAGTGGGTATAATTAATGCACAATGAAACATCAAACATTCTGGCCTCACAGTACATATAAAGTACAACTCAAACTCAACACTAGCCATTTGCACTGGCAGTGACAAATGTTTCCTCATTACAAGTTATACAATCTATTTTTAAACATCAACAAGCTGCATTTATAGAAGCTGGTTAGAGAATTATCTCATTATTGAATTTGAGAGTTGAAGATTGTGGGTTTAGAATAATCATACTGACCTTCTTTATTCTATTGTATTCTAGCTAAAGTTCCATCTATGTGATAACGGCAAAATATAACTGGAAGGAACTCCATCTTCCAAGCACCTCTCTTTCTATCCATATCTTCAAATGTGATTTATGACTCTGATGCTGACTGATAAGACTATTAGGGTCATAATAACATTCCAGCAGTTCCTTAGGGATGACTAATGTGACATCAACTCTGCCACATGATGTCACACTGTCATGTGTCATATTCTGTAGGCAGTGATAGAGAAAACTCACACAACCAAACCTTCTTAGTGCAGGTGTGAAGTATGACAGTATGACAATATGACAACAACATTCCCGCACACTGCTCTTGCAATACAACACCATATACATTTACTTATGTTTCGTGTCCAGTCGGGCGTTCGTCAGAGTGTGAAAACTACTAACTGTAGTTACCATGCCATGATGTAACTCCAAATATTGGCGAGATATCTTCAACAGTTGCTCTGGAGAGTAAAACTTGATAATCCAAAATCTTGTTGATTTTTCTCCCCATACACATACATGGCACGGAGAAACAGGTCTCAACGTCACACTTATATCACACAAACGAACGAGAACAAAGCGGATTCTGTATAAGATAACAAAACCCAGTTGAGCTTTTTTTCACGTGTTTACAATGATATACAATAGCGTCCTACCGGATGTTCTTCCTATGTCAAATAGTAAAATCCACACTGAACACTGAACTGGGTTTTGTTATTTTATACTGTACATTTGCAGAATCCACTTTGTTCTCATTCATTTTTGTGCTAAAAGTGTGACTTTGAGACCTGTTTCTCCGTGCCATGTAAGTCTATGGGGAGAGAAATAAACACTATTCTGGATTATAAAGTTTTACTCTCTGAAGCAACTACTGAATATATCTCGCAAATATTTGGAGTTACATCAATCCAAGGTGACTACACAACCCAAACCTCCACCAAATTTTAATGAGGCTTTAAGCACTACCCCATGCGGTGTACTCAGTCGTATGCACTGATTTCATTAGGTGTGTCAAGGGTTAGATAATAATGTCTATCAATACTTAATACAAACTGGAATCACACACATTATACATTACCATTAAAGTGAACAATCAAAAAAACCAAAAAGATTTACACCTTGTTCAATTGGATATATGGCCATAAAATGCTAACATCAGTCACAAAGAGACTATCATACTCTATCATACATAATATATTTAATGGCTAGAAATCCTGCAATATACAAAACACAATCATTAACCATTTAGAGCATTACATGCCATGAAGTGTGCAGGATCTTTTTTCATGTGTTCTGTAGGCAGAAAAGCCCCTCCGGGTGAATGATGTTGATATGTTACAATTATTTCAGTGTGGCTGGGTGAAGGAAAACATGTTTTCATCAGACAGGAAATGGACTATGGGTTTGAAAGTACTCTCCTTATCCTGTTGTTTCTGCCATAGATCAGCACAGAGCTGACTAGATGCGTCCGAAAGAGTTTGGAGCAGCTATTTGTTCTGCAAGTGAGGGAGAAACCAGGCTTGTTGTCCCAGCCAGCAAAATATGTTTAACTCATGTCTGTGTGCTCATGGGGATAATGTCCCTCTGAGAGCTAAAAGTATTTAGTACTGTACTTTGTGTTGTGAGGAAATCTCAGTCAGGAAGACCAAAAGTAAATATGTTCCCTCAGGCTGTTTGTGGTAGATCTAGAGATCTTGCCTTTTCATCTAGGGTTCCCATTTGGTCAGACTTGGCTATATAGTTTGAGCAGACCTATCAAAAACATTGACTGGGTATCCAAAAAAGCGTTAGAAAAGACTGTTTCTATCTTCTACCAGTATGGTGATGGAAGGCGTGCACAGTCCTACATATCAGACAGAGCTTTACCTTTACCTAACATGCTCCATAAACCACAAGTTGGTATGTCTCTTTGTCTCTCTCAGTAATATGATAGTGCGTTTATCAAATCATGTCTTCTCCCATGCCGACATATCCCTGTAGACAAGCAGTGTACTCAGTGAATTTTCCATACAAAAACCAGCAAGTCAACTGGTTATTTTCTGTTCTACTATTATGGAAACCTTGTCCCTGAGTGGCTAACAGTGAGTTTTGCCAGGCTGTGGGAAGTAGCCTTAGGAAAATATGATAATTGACGTGTATTTATTGTCATTGAAAATATGCAGCACGGCGCAATCAAACACCACTCCCCCAAGGTTTGTGGCTGGCTGCACCTGGTTTCAAAACCTCAAAGAAGAAGAAACAGACCAAGACAGCGAGCTCAGAGAACCGACCGTAGCCTGATGCTTCACACAAGCATTCGTGTCAGCTCCCCCAGCACAAGAGAGAACGAGAAGAACATGTCACATTTCGTGTGGGCAGCTTTGTGTGACTGGGAAACACGTAGCTTCAGGGTGGAATGGTACAATACAGCCGTGAAGCTTTTCAAAGGTGGTCAGTGTGTAACTTCTGTCTTTGTCTGTCAGTTCTAATGCGATGCTGCTCCCAAGCCTGTCAGAAAAGACTGTTCTCTCAGCTTTTCATCGCCTCAAAAGAGATGTTCAACACGTCAAAGACCTCAGTGCTCATTTCCCTCTATCTACACTCTGCTGACTTTGTTCACACAACCCTCCTTTTCTTTCTGTCTTTCAAATTGCCAAAACTGGAAAATGGAGTTTCAGATTGAAACTTTATTAGATGTGTAGCAGACAGAGCAAAATTGACATTCATGTTTCCACATGCTGTCCGTTTCAGCTCTCCATCTGTTGACAAAGTTGGGCTTCAGTGACAGTTTCAGCAAGTTACTGTACATCTGTGCCTTCCCCTGTGTTATCACTTTAAGTACAGTAATAGAATGAGTTCTTGATTAGCCAATCAGCCTTCCTCATTTGGTTTACATCAGCAGACACGCTCAGCCTTAAGCTGTTGTGTTAACGGGGCGAAGAAGAGGGCAATCTAATGCAACCCAGGGAGCCCCGCTGACTCCTGGCTGCCTGGGCCAGATGTGGCATGGAGGGGAAAGGGCTTATTAGCTGGCTTGGACCTGCACTCCATATACACATTAACTAGAGTTAATGTCTGACTTATTCCCTTCATTTGGTCCCCTCCTTAATGCAATACTAAGCAGTCCAGAGATCTGACCACAAGGGAGACTTGACTTGCTCTACACACTTTTCATCGACCTGGTCCTAGTGCTGCCTCTGAGTACGATCAGAATTCAAAAACCCAATCTGAATAATTGAACAGATTCACCATTTAATATTATATAATCTGGTTATTTGGTAATGAATGTCATCTGTCCTGAACCCCGTGATGCATGTGAGCGCTGATATGTACAAGTGCAGGGTGTTCCTACCACACACACACACACACACACATACACACACACCATGTTAGTGAAGTATCCCGGCAACTGACAATATCAACAGGCTGTCCAGTTAAATGTTAATAAGCCTTACCTCCCCAAATAGCCTTCATGTTTCCTCCATTGTTACCACTGTCACAGGTTTAAATATCTGTCCTTCCCCTCTCCCCCTTCCTATAGCTGTGGCTCTATATTTCTCTTTCCAAGTCTTTTTTCTCAAAATTCCCTTGCCTTTCCAGTAAAATGTCCCTGTCAGCTCTGCTGATTCATAACCCAGTGTGTCAATTTTTTTGGGGGGAGGTGCCCATTGCTGGTAAAGTGTCAGGGAAGAGGGGGAACATGGAGAGATGGAAGAGCTCATGTGCCGGACACAAGGTGTGAGTTTTGCCAGGGAGCTGATAGGCTGACTGGTTGCCTGTAGATTGCCTTAGCAGAAACAAGTTAATTTCCACAGTCTTCCATTCCATCTCCCTGTCCTGCAGTAGTCTTTTGTAGTGATGGCCATTTGCTGTAAGTGGGATGATAAGGTGTCTGAACAACCAATGAGTCAGTAGTCAATCAGGTGAGATTACCTTATCTGGAGAGAAATCCTTGGAGAGAACCAGAAAGCTATCAGCTGATCGGCTATCAGCTGACTCCTACAATCACCAACCACATTCAAACAAGTCAGTGACGTGGTCTTTATAGTCTGACTGCTCTCACTCCGCTGATCATTCATGCCAATGCTGATGTTGACCCAAGGTGATGTAAAAACTCCCTCCACCACCTTTTCCTGCTATTATCTGAACACTAGCAAGCTTTCTCAGTCTTATGTGTGGTTTTATGTTGGTTTTCATATTATTGGATAACATTAGGGCTCTGAGATATGGACAAAATCTTCTATCACGATAACAATATATATATCACGATATAGTAAGTTGTAAATTATATTATATATTTCTCTATACAAAATAACCACATGCCACTTTTGTGTTATTCAAAATGTGCTGCCGAAACATGGATTGATTGCCTTTTCTTATTTTCATTTCCCATTTCTCCCGTAACACAAAAATGTAAATTAGGACGAACAGAAATGATACATGTCTACTATGCTTTGGGGTTTATTGTGCTCCCCACAGAATCTCTCGCACGCTACTTGGATTCATTTGGGGAGCGTCCTCAACAGCAGAGCCATAAATGGTCCAAACGTATTTGATGTAAGTGTTTCTGCCTGAAATTAGATATAGATGGATAGATCTTGCTCCCACATGTCGTCTGATAGCTGTACCAAGGCCTGACTTCCAACCTTCCTTAATATGAGGAGAAGAAACAACATGATGGCTAGAAAATAAAGAACACAAATTGCGACAAAAGATGTCAAAAGAGTCAGGGGGTTGTTGTAGAAGATCGTAAAAGGAGTGTTCCTTTGGAGTGTTTTCAAAATCAGCAATATGCTTCTTCGCAAAGTGTCAAACTGGCAGGTAACAGAAGAAGTGTGTCTGAGGAAAATCAAAGGCTATTCGTATTTGGGCCTAGGAAAGGAAATGTCAGTTTAATCGCCATGTTAAAATATGGAAGGCAACACATGATAGTGGTTCTTAAATATGAATGGTGATTGAGGAATGTTTGAAATGACCGTTTTTGCTACGTGGGTAATTGCAGCGTCAACTGGTAAAGTGTGTGTTGAGAGAGCTGTGCATTCTGTTAGTCTCCATCATTCAGTCAGATGCCATATGCCAGACTGTTTCTCTTGGCTCTCACAGACAGACAGACAGACAGACAGACAGGCATGTCAGTCTGCCTTGCCCTCAGGCCCGTTCCTCCAGTTAACGTCCTCATGCTGTGTGTATCTGAGACAGAGAGTGTTTGGTGCCCACGTCTATGCTGACAGATACCACACTCAACAGGTATTACACACTTTCAGTAAATACGGTGATTCATTTGGACTTGTTACTGTTAAACAGTATAGATATCGTCATCTGTAATCTAATCAAGCAAGGCATCCTGATTAGATTAGGTGGAAGTCACAGAGGTGTGTTCTGGGCTGAGCAGAGCCCATGTGACTGTAACTGTGACAGGGACAGGCTGAAAGATTTCTCTGTGTCACCAAGACATAGCCCAGCGCTTCTCCCTCAGATGACCTCCGCCCACGGAGATGGTGGGAGGTTATACTTTCGCCTCCGCCTGTTTGTCTGTGCTTCTGTCTGTCTCGTCAGTCAGCAGCGTATCTCAAAAAGTTATGAACAGATTTGCACGAAACTTTGTGGAAAAGTAGGTCATGGGCCAACTGGTTAACTTTCCACGGCCACTGGCCAAAACGGGCCGTAGCAACGGGCGTGAGAAATCACTAAAAGGCGCACGACTTCCCAACGGATTTGTGTAATACCGTGAAACTTTGTAGAAAGGTTGATCATGGAGGCGGTGCCAGGTCCAACAAAATAGGTGCCAGTCCCAATCTGTGAGGTCTCGGAGCCTGCTCCGACAGGATCTGGCACAAATTAAGCCCTGCATGTTACTATCCAGTTACAGTGGTATGCTTCTCCTTTAGGCGTCCATATCTCTCGCACAGTGTCACACAACTGTCCACCTCAGTGGATGCACACATGAGGCATGGACAGGCAAATACACACACTAACACACACACTGTGTCATAGCAGAACAGAGGGAGGACCAGCTAGGCAGACAGCAGGGGGCTCAGCAGATGTTCACAGGACCACCCTGGCTAGTGTTTGTTCAGTTTGCTCTGGGATCAGACAGACAGAGAGGGGATCCACCCAGCTGCCCCACTCTGGGCCACTGATGGCAGATCGTTGACTGGGTCTTATTTGTAATGGCATGCGCGCTGTTTGATCTTTTGGCCTGTCCTCTCACTGTTTTCCTGGGCAGAGTATGGCGTTTCTCCACAAGCAGGTTCAATAATACGAGTACAGTGGAAAATAAGTGCATACTGTGTGTACTATTTAACTGGAAATGCAAGTGTGGGCACAGATGACATCAACATCTGGTTGGAGGGTGGGGCCCTTTAATCACCCGGTGCAAGGCTATTAGTTGCTGAGCCTCAACTCAGCCAGAAAGGAAAAGCGTGAGAGTACGCTGGCTGCTCTTCCTAATATGGCAGAGGAAGGAAGGACGCCAGCGGACATAGCTCTTGGTCTGGAGCCAGTCTTACTGAGTCACTGTATATTTATGTTTTTTAAGAGGAATAAGGGACACGTTGTGTGGATGTCAGGGCCGAGTAGGAGGCCCCAGTCTGTGTTTGAGTTGGGATGCTTTATTAATGGGTAAATATTAAGCCATTTAGAAGCATGCTACCTGTTTTTGTGTCCAGCAGGCCAGCTCAGGGGCTAGAGGTGCCATGTCTGAGATGGAGGGAGAGGAGGAGAGAGAGGCGATGGGTGAGAAAGGGGTGGCACGGTATATTGCACTGCCAAAGCGGAAAACTGATCATTTGGTAGCCCTACTGTAAAATGGGATTTAAAACCTTTTTCAATGAGCTTTTCCCCCCATGTGCTATCTTTTTTTGCTATATGGTACTCCGACCAGCAGGGCTGTCATGGGCGCTGTTGTACCCACACACGCTATGCAGAAGAAATCAAGTTAAAGCAGCAAGCAGTGTTAAGCAAGATGCACAAAACTGACTACTGACTACTTCAAACAAGCTGGGAGTGGGACAAAATGTTACCCAACTTTGGACCAAAGTTAAATAGCAGACTAACTAATTGCCAACTAATGTAACTAGCTTCACCAGCTAACAGGTGTGTTTGCTAAATACCTGCACAGTGTATATACACTGTGTGTATGAGAGACGGAGAGAGACTGGTGAGCCAACAGCCTCTAACAGCTGGAAGGCTCAGTTCTGAATCATTAGACTGCATGTATGCAGTGTTCCAGCACTAAACGTGAACAACAAAATATTTATCCAAACTTGGTCATTCTTAATTTTGCTTATGCATACCTACCTCAATTTTATATTGCCTAATGATGGAAAATAGAATACTGTATATTTTAATAGTATGTTTTGGTTCCTGCTTGGTTCAATTCTGCTTCAGTGTCCAATTTTATTATTTAAAATGTTTGGAACAGAGGAAAATCCCATTAAACCACTTAAAATTCACTTGCTAGCACAATCATACAGTGAATCAACAGAAACGGTAAAATCAATAGCAAAGGCCCACAGTCAAAATTATTACGATAGATCCTATAATAGCCTAAATATGATCAAGTCACTTAAGCATTTAAAGTTATTTGGCCCCAAATAACAAGGGTCCAAGATGGTCGATTAATCGCATTTGCTGGCCTGCACAAGTTCCACTGAAGCCCTTTTCTGATCCAGGAAAAACCCTGCAATGTGTCCTAACAGTGGGTTTGTAGTTTTCATTTTTGTGGTAGACAGTGTTAGAAAATGTTAAGAATGAAACAAAAGGAGGAGAAGAGCATTTCTTTGCATGGCTGCTGGTTTCTATCCACAGACCACCCTCCTCTCACATAGGTGATAAAACTGCTGCAGCTGGTTCAATCCTAAATATAAATCAGAGGTGTTCAACACATCCACACCAGTCTGTACATGGACGCATACCCCCAAAACACACATGTACAATGTGTATACACACACACACACACACACACAAATGAGTAAGCTGACCATTATTTTATTCAGATAATGCAGCGCAGAATTATGATGAGCAGAGGCTAATCTTATTTATTAGTTGTGTTTTCTGAATTTTTAAGAATACTGGTTGTTTTGTAAATAGTACTATTGTATTGTTTGGAGTGCCTGGCTTTATCATTGCCTTTTTTTCTTTTTTAACAGATTGTTTTACAATTACAAACACAGCAAAGATCACAGAAAATAAATTACAATATATATACCAAGCATATAGAAATCACCCAATGAGATCCTGAGAATTAGGCTATATTCAGTAGTCTTCCTCAACAAGTATCAGACTTCACATAGTAAGGTGATAGACACAAACAGCATAGTGACAATTACAATGTGATTTGTATACTGGTTGTCAGTTTTATTTTTTAAATTTTTTTAACAGATAACTGCCACTGTCTCTGAAATACGTTGGCTAAATGTTGCCTGCCTGTACCCTTGGCCAACAGGCAATAGGCTATAGTTGATTATTCATTTTCAGTGATGTTTTCCATGTTGTTTACTGGCATCACTTCAATTTATACAAATGTGCAAAGGTGGATCTAAAGGGGTCATTTTACATGTTTGCATTGATCTGCAGGATAGAAACATATGAAAAATGAGGGATGATGAGTCGCCACCTAACGGTAGACGGCACACGTGACACAGGACAAGATACTAAATTACACAGTACAAGACACAAAATAATCTAACCCTGTCTCAGATCATCAGCCCACAAACTGAAGTTTGATCCCCATAGCAACCAATGTGTACAGTTGATGAATGTAATTACACTGGGTTTAAAATGGCGAATGACTGCTCTAAATACAGGAATGGATGTGCAGTGTTTTTATAATTCTCCTTCTGTCTTCACAGAGCCACTAGTGTCCCTAAAGATGCAGTGCCTAAGGTATGAACTCTTTGCTAAATATTCACTTAAATATACTGACTCAGGCTCATCTGCATTCTTCTCTATTTATGAATATTGTTACTATTTACTTAAAAGTGAGCATGTTCATTGTGCCCTTCTGAGATCATGTCAGAACACGATTTGGTCTTGCATGCTATAACTGTGACGGGATAGGCCACATTTGATTGCACCTCCATAAGTTGATTGGCAGAGGCATGAGTTTCATTCATACATCAGTATGATTATGAAAACACCTTTGCTTTTCATTCGTTAGGCACGCTGGTCTACATGCATGAGTTTATCACGGAATTTGCTGTTTGTGCATGTTGTGTGTCTCCACCTTTGTCCAGGACGAACCTCAAGAAATCATTAAGCCTGTCCCAATCACTCACCCAGCCCCACGCACCACATACACCAGGCCGTCCAACCAGACCAGTGCTGCCTACAACAAGACAGCCCGGCCATTTGGTGGGGATAGTGTGAGCACTGCCACTTCCTCTCCGACCACACGCAAAGTAGCCTCCATCCCCTCTGCATCATCTGCTTTCACGCCAGCTGCCCCTTCTCAACAACCACAGCCTCCATTTCCACTGAAGTCATGCTTCCCTGCCCCAGACTCAATTCCCAGGCCCAGCTCTGGTCGCCCCACCTTCACCTCCCCTTCTGCCTCTTCCTCCTCATCTAACTCCTCCTCTCCAGCCAGAGTGACAGCCCCCTCCTCCAATCCCAATGTCCCACAGCCCTCCGTCTATAACTCACCTATCAACCTGTACTCCAATGCCAATGCCTGTGAAGTGGCTGTGGGACAGAGACGAGGACATTTGGAGAGCCAGGGGCTGGCAGAGCATCTCAATGGGTAGGTACCGTCAACTGCGGTAGTTTAATGCTCTGTTTACCGTCTGCAGTTAATCTTTCTTTTATGCCCAACTTTATGTGCACCACAGTTGAACAACTTGAGTCTCTTTATTTGTTTTTTATTTAACCTTTATTTTAGGCAGTCACGAGCCAAATTATTATTTATTTTCGAGTTCTTATTCACAAGTCACAAGTCAAGTCACTATATTAAATCAATAATAGCAGAAATTGATGTTGGTATAAAGTGCAAGAACCTTTATAATGGGAAATGCTTTGGTATTATATGTCCTGTGTGCTGTAGTCAGCAGGCCCAGAGGGAGTTGTGGTTTACTCAGTTGTCTGGCAGCCAGAAGCCGCAGGTTAGCTAGTGTACATTTTTGCCTCGCAGTCAAAATGTATTGCAGAAAATGAAATATTCCATTCCGCTGCTCCTACATTACCTCATGCCCCATTTCAACCCATAAGATGTCTCTCATTTTAAAAGCTAACACTGAAGCAGCCTATAATCTTAACTTTTCACACAGCCGCATTATAGGGAAAATCCAAAGCGTGCTGCACATCTTGTCCCAATCTGCTACAGGGAAATTGTAAGGGGAACAGAGGCTAGGCAACATTCTAGCTGATGCTACTGCCTGCCTATCTCTAATTGACAGTTGGGTCAAACACCCAGACTGCTGGTGTAACACTTGTTTCTAATTAGCCCAGAGTGCTGGCAGCTCTGTGCTTCTAGGGACCACAGAGAGCTAAATTGGGCTGGACTGGGCTTCATCGGCAGGGTTTGGCTAGCTGGCTGGGTTACGTTAGACTGGGCTCGGTCTAAGTGATTTGTCAATCGATTTGACTTTCTGTCACCTGATAAAAAACATCACACAGACCATAGTTGTATTTGCGTTCTCTTTGTGCTACAAGGCTCGTAATAGTATGACCAGCCTGTCGTGCTTTATCTGGGCTTGGCTCGCTCACCTGAAGGGTAAGCCAACTGGAACACAGAAGAACAAAATGTCCATGGCACACATCAGTGGCCGGTAAACATTTACATGGAACAATCAAGAGCATTGACACATTTATGATGAGTGTCATTTCATAATAATTAATAATAATACAAAGAAATGCAGAATACAGAGCCATACATTTCACAATTCTCGTTATCAGGTGCATAATTAACTATTTTTAGGAGTTATTATTTCATCTCTCTCTCTCTTTCTTTTACCTAAAACCCCGGACTATCAGCTATAGAGAGTACAGTGTCTTTGTTGCTGCGGCATGTGTGTGTGTTTGTTTGTGTCCTGACCTGCGTTCTATGTTTGTGTGTTTCTCAGGTTTTCTATCTGCACATTCTCTCAGAGCGGCCTTTTAATTAAAGGGCGTCTGTTTTGGACAATGTTCTTTTCTCAAACTATTCTATTCCTGCTTCCTCTTAGCTGCGTCCGTTTTCCATTTATCCTTTCCCTGTCCTCAGGAGGAAGAAGAGGCAGAGACCAAGTTAGTGTTGTGAATGACGCTACTTCTGCTGCTGCTGTAGCTTTCTAACAATGTGGAATGTGATTGCGTCCCTCACGTCTCTCTCCGGCGTATGACTGCGCCCCCTTGAGCTAACCCTCATAAAACCTCACAGTGATGCTCATCTCACGGGCCAAACAAACTGCGAAGCCCTGTAAATAATCAGTCTCCGAGTC
>OMOT01013354.1:3526-16192 GCA_900312575.1 Acanthochaenus luetkenii | reverse complement strand
CTCTCTTTAACACAAACAGGCAGCAGTGGAAGGGTTTGTTTTTCTGCGCTCCCTCCATCTCGCTCCCTCCATCCCTGATCTCAGGTTACAGTGTCTCTGTGTTTTACTGTCAGCTTTGTATAAAAAAACCAATTCCCCACTGAGACCCGGGCCTGGCCAGAGAGACACAGCTGGTGCCCCCGAAAGCCCAAAGTGTTCCCCCCTGTTTCTCTCAGCTGACACAGAAAATGATAAGCTGCCACAGCCTTTTTATTTGAGCCGTAGTATCAAACAAATGCTTTTTACATGCAAATAATGAACCGCCTAAAACACATAACGTAAAGACACATTTCGGTGACAGTGCAACACGCGCTGTTTATTCGTTTTAGAGCCACAGCTTTGCAAAGTACCGTAATCAAGTTCATCTTTCTTTAGCAGTGCTTGTTCATTTGACACAGGAACTGTTCCAGTTCAGGGTAAACACAAAAAGAAACCTTCAGCTACATTGCAGCTTTCACTTAATGCATTGTGAAACTTGCAAGCTTGCAAAAGTCTACGCTTACAGCAAGGATGTGTAACAGCAGCTGCCATATGATGCACACAAGACAGCCTCTATATCCCATACTATTTCAGTGTAACTGCAGAGTGGATCATAGTACAAAAACAAAAAACATTTACCCTGGCTACTGCAAGCCTCTTTCATGCTAATCTAGGACAATCCTAAATTGAGACAGACAAATCAATCTAGCCTAGTAGCTGGCACCAACCGCAGAAAGTCCCGTCATGTGATTTACACCCGAAACACACCCTGAGGTGTCCTATAATGGATTGGTGACCTGTCCAGGAAGGGATAAGTGATCAAAGAAGCTGAAAGAATCAATGAAAGATGATGTTTCCTACAAAAAGCACCCAGAGCACACAAAAGTGGTTTAAAGACCGTCTCACTCGCTCTGTCATTCACTTCACTGTCCTCTAGAACACGAGGAGCAAGTAGTAACACGATGTCTTCCATGTCTTCCTAGACATTGCCTCGCCGTGTTAAGATGCCCTCTGTGGACAGTGATGTCATAAGTGTTAGATAAGAGCTTGGTAAGTCCCCTGTGTGTCTGTCCGGGCTCATTGGAGAAACAGGTTAAGTGAGCGTCCCTTATCAAGCAAAGTCCATGCGCTCCCGTTTCAGGTAATCTTTTAGCGCAAACAAACAAATGCAATACTAACACACATACACACAAACACACACACACACACACGCATCATACTCCCCCATGCACCCCCGCCCCCTCCCTGACGCCTCTGGGCAACACAAATGAGTACTGCAATTTGCTTATATATTACTTTTTAATGCCCTACCCTTTTCTGCCGCACTCTGTTTAAACAACCCTGAGTCAAAAGGGCCGATAGCATAGTGTCTCATATCTGCATGTGTTTTCACTGCAGAGATGAGTACGATAATAAGCAACCCTGCACAGGCCAAAACACACACAAAAAACAACTCATCGACCACAATATTTAACTTTCAACCAAATGAGGCAGGTTGAGGCATTCGCAAATATCCTTTTATACAGCAAATCTGCTTTCCGGTGAGTGTGTGTGTGTCTGCTGGTTCCTTTTGTGCAGGACACAGAAACAACCTGAAGTACAACCAGAAGAGGAATAGGTGTGTGTTGGGCATGTGACAATCTATTGCCACACAACATATCTTGATTAAGAATAATAGATGCATTCTGGAAAATGTATGTTTCACTTACAGGAAGTTTACTAGTCTTCATCCCTGATATTGTGACAATGTTGTGCATGAAATCCAATATGTTGAAATGTCTTATGTGCTACTGAATTGTATTGTTACAGCCCTGCTATGTGCATGCATGTGTGTGTGTGTGTGTGTGTGTGTGTGTGTGTGTGAGTGTGTATGCACAATTGCAGCTGGATATCATTACTCATGTTTGTGTGTGCTCTGCTCAGCTCCCCCTTTGGCCTTTTGTAAGTGTCTCTGGGGCCACAGGCTGCTTCCCTGTGCACTGCTGAGCAACCAGAAGTTGAATGTTCTCCACACAAAGTTAAGTCTGTGCCAAAATGGACAAGCTCACCATCATTCAATGTCATGACAGTCAGCGCAGTCTTTCTTAAGTAGCCCTACTCACACTGGGGAAAAGTTATCTTTTGTGTCATTTGGATATTAAATGAATTCCTTCAAATGAGGAGTTACGTTAGTCAACTGTCAAATACAGTCACATAGTATGATAGTATGATATCATATCAGCTTTATGATATGTGATTTTATGAGGAGTTCAATTTCTGATACCATAAAGTGTGACTGGGGAAATCTAAATGTTGATCTTGTGATCATTGTTCATTTAACTTAGGTGACCCAAGTCAAAGGCCTGATCAACATTGGTGCTGTGACTTCTCATTAACACATTCCAGGCACAACAACAAAGCCAATCAAAGAATGTTACAGAAAATGTCACCAGGAAAAAAAGAAGAAGCATGCTTGCTCATTGATTGAAGCACAAGCACATCCCCCGGTGTCTACATATGTATCTACATAGGTTCAATAGCACAGAATAACACCAAAAGCCACGTTATGTCACCTTGACTGAGTCAAAAACATCTAAAAGGCCAGACTGTCATTACTTCCTGTAAGAGGCAAGAAAAGGGGAACGGTTAACATGATGACATACTTGTCTCCCTAATGATCTCATTCTACGCAGTTATATTCAGATTTATAGATGTAGTGTAAACAAGTGTGCATTTAGGTTATGCCAATGACAGTTTACATTCTAACGCTCTGCTTCATCCACTCTCTCACCATAATCCCTCAAGTCTTGAAACTGTGGAGCTAAACAGCAATACATCATCTTAAATTTCATGTCAGTGCCATTTAACATTATTAGCTTGTTTTTAAGCAACATCCTTTCAGCGTGTCCTTTGTCCTCTCATTGGATTTGATGGTGAAACATTACCAATTAGGCAACATGTGCATAACATTACCCTGCATCTCCACAATAACAAAGGCCTCACTGTAGAGAGAGGACTAGCTTGGGAGTGAAACTAATGTCTGTCTGAGTAGGATTATTATCTATGTGTGTGTGTGGTGTGTGTGTGCGTTTGTGTGTGTGTGCGCGCGCGCGACAAGAGTGAAAAATATGGCAGGGCAATTTTTGCAGCAACATGTGCATGAGTTCATTTCAACCACCACTTTACATATCCTTTTAAATACCGAAGGCCGACACCGCAATGCTAACAACAACACCACTCAATGTCTAACACGTGGTCTTCATGTCTGATCATCAAGCTGTGGGAAAGTGTCTGTTGGAGAACAACTGAAATTCACACCCTAATCAAGAAACATGACCAGACTATATCCTCAGTGTGAGAGAATCAGTTCTGATAAGATGTTAGGGTCATAGTAAAGAAAGGCCAATAGACTCTGTTGCCTTAATTGACTGTAATAGTATTCTGTATTTTAGATTTACCGGTATGTCAAAGCTCAGTTTTACAATTAAAAGTACCTCGTAGCGCTCTGTAAGTTAGCATGGTAAAATGACCACAAGATTAGCAGATTGGAGTTTTACTTATACAAACAATTCTTGGAGGCAGAGCAAAAGTAATCTTATTGATTGAGTTAAACCTTAATGGGCGGAGCCAAATAACCACAGTTTTTCTGGCTAAATATCATTAGACTGATGAAACCCAGTGAAAAAGGTAAGGTGTAAGAGGGGAGGAAGCTAATATTATGAAGCCAAGCGCCCTTGCTGCCAACTGAAAAAAATGCTAATTAGCGAGTCATAATAAATTGCCATTTATCTTTTTATTTATATTTAGACCAGAGTTCCTTCTGCTCAAACTTGCGCTCCGAAAAACAGTATTTTTGGCCCCGCCCATTGAGGTATCCCCCCATCCCCAGAGCAGAACAAAAATAAACACTGCTCCATTTCACCACAAACTCTAGGCATGCAGCAAACCATAGTCTTAAAATATCAGATTGCGTCCCGCAGAATTGAAATGTTAATGAAGTGGTGCCCAGTGATGGACAAAGATATGGGCCTGTTGACTTCTTTAACCATACAGTACGCTGAAGAAGTTATTCAGCATCACTTGGTTTTCTGCCCATTCCCTCCCCACCCAGTTGTCTTCTGGATTGTCTGCCATTGTTGGCCTGATATGATGGATTTCTGCCCAGTCCAAAACAACAAAGCAGTGTGAATAGTGAGAGACATGAGTTTCAAATGGTGACCTTTTAGCTCTTGAGAGACATAGTAAAAGCCACTTAGAAGCCATCCGATTACGTAGAAATGACCCAAATCTTTTTACCGAATGGATTATATTTTCTGATGACGTAACCATGTAAAAATTTGACGTTAGACAATAGACATTTTTAAAGACCATCCCTCAATCTAAATTCAAACTAATATCCAAATGCACTTGAACATGCTACATTACTTTCAAAAAGTATCTATCTATCTGTCTGTCTGTCTGTCTGTCTGTCTGTCTGTCTGTCTGTCTGTCTGTCTGTCTGTCTGTCTATCTATCTATCTATCTATCTATCTATCTATCTATCGGGGCGGCAGTAGCTCAGGAGGTAGAGCTCCCGTCCCGCAACCACAAGGTTGGCGGTTCGAGTCCAGCTCCTCCCGGGGATAAATCTGTCGTAGTGTCCTTGAGCAAGACACCTAACCCCAAAGACACCTGCTCCCCGGGCGCCATAATGGCAGCCCTCTGCTCCGGGCCCCCCTAGCATGTGTGTGTTGTGCAATTACTTGTGTGTATCCGGGGGGGATCCGTGATGGGTTAAATGCAGAGAATAATTTCACTAAGTGTGTGCGGTGCTCTGTGCATGTGTGTGACAATAAAGGATAAATTATTAATTATTATCTATCTATCTATCTAGAATCCTGCTCTTCTTCTTCTTCTTCTCCTCCTGCTTTTCTCACAGGAAAAGCATGCCGACTGATTAAGCATCTATGAAAATCAGGACACAGTATGTACAGTATGACGGTTATCTTCACTGACAGCTTCAGGTGTTCAGCCACATACTGTGAGAGACAGATTCTCTCTGTTTGTACAGCATGCAAATGCTATAAATGTAAAGCACGGCACAGCAGGTACAGTATTTCCATGCGTCTCACTTCCCTCCAGGCTATTGACAGCAGAGGTTTTTGCTGTTATCATCTTGTAGCTTTGGACCTTGAAGAAGGTCGAAACATCATCGGATAAAGTGTATTTTCTATGGCGCAAGAGAGTGCGACACACTTCTTGGTTTTCTGTATCTGTATTCTCATAGCTTGCAATAGATATTTGCGAAAAAGTGTCACATGGAGGGAGATTTTCAGTCGCGGCCTATGGAAAAATGGCACAAAGCGCATACTTCACATCTTGACTACCACTATTATTCACTTATCATTTCGTTATTTCATTTCATTGACCAAGTAAGTTTACATACGAGGAATTCGACTTGGTGGGTTGCTTCTGTAGGTCACATTAAACATAGACCACACAAAATGATAAAAGTAGTATATATACCGGTATAGTATATATATAGAGAAATGTAGGTCATATGTCTCTTTTATATCTCTTTCTCTATTATACTGCCACTATACACGTTAAGATACTAAAATACATTATGCTTTGTGGCGGTATATACGTACCTGTCTACTGACTACCCATCCCACTAAAGTAAACACACAAACATCTCTTTAATGTTAGTGCTCACAGCTTTGTTGCTGGTGTGTTTCAACAATCTGAATTAGAGTTCGCCGTCTTCATCTCTCTTTAGATGTCTTACGCTCAGCCATCTCTATCTAAGGAAGTCTAACCCATGACCGTTCTCTGAGCACTTCCTTCCTCACCTTCACTCAGCGGCAGCCAAGTGAGCCTTCCCTCAGATAGAGAAAGGACTTCTCAGCTGTAGCTCACGTGCCACAACATGATAAAAAGCTCAAGGCAGAAGACAGCACGGGTGTGAACAATAGGCCCCACGTGACGACAATGGGTCCTGCTCCCTCGCTTCTGTTCCTTCCCTTCCCTTCTCCCTTTCTCCCGGTGACACTAGGAAGCAGCTGTGGAGCAAGTTGGGTTTCAGCCTCCTTTTTTAAATGTCTTTGTACGCTGCCTAATCAAATGTAACTAAAGTGAAGTGAACTCGAACTTGTTATGCATTGTTACGCTTGTTACATGGTTGCTCAACGAGATCAGTGTGAACGGGGATTACCTGGGCCGGTGTTGTAGTGCACAATCGGCCAAAATCTCACAACCTCACAAGTGCCCTCATTTAGCTCTGGTTCAACTGGTTAGCACCGTTGATGGTTGGATAAAAAGTAATTACCTTGTTGATGTCACACATAGTTATGTAACAAAATGTTCAACTGGCTCAATTAGGGGCAGCAGGTATGCAGCCAGGTGTTCTTATTGTATCTGTAATAATATTAAGACTCTGTGCCCCTTAGGATTTTCTTTTGATTCCGTTCTTATTATTAATTGCATTACTGAATTTGTGCAGATTTAGAGCGTCTGTTTTCTTCACTAGAACTGAGGTTTGTTATTCTTCAGAGCAGTTAAAGAAGGACTTTGGGCTGTGAGTATAACGTTATTCATCTTTTTGCAGCCACCAAATAGAGATTTCAGTACAGTTTAAAAATCTAATATTTGATTGTACTATTTACGTTTTTTTAATATCATGTTTTGGCATTTATTAGACAAATGAAAGTGAGATAGACAGGAAAGACTGGGAGAGAGAGAGGGGGGGAGGGGTCTTGCGACAAAGGTCTTTGGCTGGATTCAAACCCAGGACGTCGCAGTTACATGATATGCGTCTTAAACGCCCAGGACGCCCGTACCATGTTTGATTATAGACCGATGTGGTGGTTTACCAAAAATAAGGCATAGAAGCAGATTGACAAAAGAAAGGGAAAACCATGTGTTTAAAGTAATACAAGGTGCCCATTTCTTTGAACAAGAGCAGCCAACACAAAGGCATCTCCAAACACCGTGCATGATAAAAATAAACGTGATGTTATACGCCTTTAATGGACTCTCAAGAAAGAAGTTAAAATCCCTGTTGTCTAGGCATTTGGCACTGGCGTTGGAGACATTATAAGCTTACCAGAATGAAGCAGTATCGTGTAGCACTCATGTCTCTCAGCCTGTCGATTTGAATCGCTGCCATGTCAGAGTGCCAGGTCCAGGTCACACTTTGTTAGTCTGGTTGGAAAGGGTGAGTAAAAAGTGATGTGAGCGCTATTGTCTGGTGGTCTCTGGAGGCCGTATTGGTTTCTCTCTCACCGATACTGCTGATTGAGATGGAAAATCAGCATTGCAGCTCTTATGGGTGTTGAAGTGTCTGCTTAAGTCGTGAAAAAGACGTGACAATCGGTGGATAGGGTTATAAAAAAGAAGGATCTGGCTCCATAGCTTGGATCCATCCTCAGTTTCACTGAATAAGATTTTCTGTTTTCATGTACGACTAAAAGCATTTTACTTGTACGCACTGAAAAATGAATTACCTCTGACTTTGACCTAAAGTTGTGTCACACAAAGCACCATTGCATGTTGTAATAGCCTAGCTGTTGAGATAAGATACATTGGTAGCACTTTACATTACGGTATGCACAAATTACAGGGTAATAACTGTGTAATTTGATCTTGAACTTATCAGAAAGTAACTGGTGATTTCCAAGATAAGCTGGTCCACAGACAGCTTTTCTGCCCACCATTCTCACTGTCAGAGGATACATGCATTACTACATGAATACGACTGGAAATGACAAAGAGCGCATGCACGAAGTAAGCTGATCTCTCGGCAGCTTTTCCACGGAGCCCCACAAGGCTCACGGCCATCGGAGTATTGCAGTTTGAAAAGAAAATAATTGGACAGTAAGAAACAAACATTTAAATGACACGTTTTAATGTCAATTATGCTTATGCTAACTAGAATAAAATAATACATTGAAATGAAAATATTAATATGTAAATTCTCTCTGCATTTTAAAATGCCTTGGGCATGCGTCGTATTGAAAGCTTATTATGAGCGCCTGCCACTGGAGTATTAGCATTATAATAATGCCTGACTTTACTTGACAGTACAGTTACCATGGTGTTACCTAGTACTTTCATAATAGGTACTGGGTAACAATACTGTAACAACCTCATCCGTCTTCTGAACTAGAATATGGCAGTTCCATTGAAGAGAGAAGGAAAGGACCGGTAAGCAACTGTTTCCAAAGTATTACATAATAATTATTCAGTTATGATTGCACAACTTACTACATTAATGTAGTACTGTTTTAATGCTAATATGATAATATTGCTAATTATACAGAGCCGCTGTACTTGCCAGCATTTAACTGAGAAATTACCAGTTACTTTCTGATAATTGTTCTGTAATTACACAGTTATTACCCTGTCATTTGTGCTCTGTAATGTAAAGTGCTAATGATACAGTTGTTTCAGACCTTGCAGACAGTTCATAAGACCTACAATATCAACCAATAATTTTCCATTGCAATTATCTCTTAGTACAGCATAGTTGAAATTCTACCAGGATTTCAATAATCTATCTGATGATTGATTGGTAAATCGGTAAAACAAGTTTGTCTGGGTCATCACATTCCTCAGTTGGAAACTGACCTTGATCAACATCCAAGAATCAGGGGGGTTTCATCTATGTGGGGTGAAGCAGTCAGGCCACGGCAACCCAGCACCAAGCTGGCAAACCTCACTCTGGGGAAAGCTGGGACAAGATTCTGCCCAACCCTGGCGCTGTTCTCCTCTTGGCTGAGCAGGGTAGCTACCAAAGCCAGATAATTCCAGATTTATTGTCTTAATTACTCAAACAGATTGATATTCTGCTTATTGCCTGGCACGGGCAGTGCCAGTGCTAGATGGCTTGCCGAGGGAGTCGAAGAGCTGCAGCGGACCAACAGTGAATGAGGCTGCATGTTTAAACTGAGATGATAGATTGAGTGAATGGACAAAATGAGGCAGTTACTGAGTCAGCTCACATAGCTTGTACAAAACAAGGAGGACGCTATGGAGGTGCGTTTTCATTTGTGAAGACATTCATCAATATGTTTTATGTTTTAAGGCGGATAGCTTTGTCTTTGCCAAAGCCTTGTGTCATCCGTTATAGTGGTCAGGTTGTCTTGGACGAACATGTATACTTTAGGGTACTTTCCATATGTATAAAACTGGTTTACTTGTCAGATCCTGTGAGTCCAGTGCCATGGTTTAAACATTATGTGTCCATGTAATTTGTGGATTTGTTTTAGAATTAAGGCCACACTATTCAAATGATATTTTGGTAGAGAAACACCATTATAAATATGACTCTTTAGGGACGAGAAAAAAGAGCAGGACAATGGTTTCTTGAAGGCAATGAAGAAAGGGCAGTGTTCGGATGATCTGTCTGAAAGGCATTAGTGCACATTTCCCACACAAAGCCAATCGCAAGAGCAAGAATGAGAATCAAAGTGTAAGTTCCCTGACCAAGCTCAGACAAATACAGCCAGAAATCAGTTGGTGAACTCAATGAACTTGCCCCCACTTCACTTTAAGAGGCAGACATTCATCTATAAATCTGAGCCTTCCATTGAGTTTCTCGAGGTGAGATACAAGCAGGCACTTATGTTCTCCGCACAAGGCTATAAGAATATACACAGATTTCAAGTGTCCTCATAAACCACATTGTTTCCAGCGTATTCTCCCCTCTCCCTGTCCTACTGGGCTTGTTTGGGGACATCTGCTGCCATGTCCAAATATTGTTTTTGGCTGAGCCCTCGCTGGCTCCGCTGTAAGAGAATAGAGCTGGGAACTATTTTTACCTCAGCGGGATAGACTGTGTTAACATACAAAACAATGCCTCAACCCCATGGTTTTCCAGCTGCGGAGCAGGGCAGCAACTGCTAGGCACTGAGATCACACAAAACATCCAATCTAGTTTAGTGTGTTCAGGGGTTTAGCTCGTGGTTATGACAGTATCTGTGAACTGTAAAACTCTCTTGTAATGATACACTAACTTGTGAGTATAAGAATATATTAGAATTATACAATTTGATATACAATCTGATAAATCCGATTATTTATTATAACATTTAATGTACCACGGCACTGAAAGAACAGATGCATCATCTCCCCAAATGTCACCGAAATCCGATCAGTGGTGTCTGAGATATTGCTTGTGAGGGACAAACAAACAAACAAACAAACAAACAAACTGACAGACAGACAAACAAACAAACAAACAAACACATGTATGAACCGACAGAAGTAGACTGATCCATACGGGCAATCAGAACTGTTCAGGAATAAAACGACTCTGAGGAAGCACAGTCTCTTTCAGCCATCTGAATCTCTTTCAGAAGCACACAGATTCTTGTTCTTTTCAGCCTTATATACATATTGTATGTGGATGTTTTTGTTTTCCAAATTGATTGACTACTTAATTGTCGTTTCTTACCGTACGGGTCTTCGCCACTGCCAACTGGAACAGGGGAGGTATATTAATACTGTAATATGATGTGATGGACAAACAAAGTGAGCAGCCATTATGTCTTCCCTCAGAACACATTCGCTTTCCCTCCAATGTTTTCGTTTCACTTACTCAGCCCAAGTATAATTTCCTCTGAGTGCCCTGAAAATCTCCCTGCACTAACTGTGGCCTTAAGAAGTCCGTTCTGAACTTAAAGCAAAATGAGTTGTACACTCTCCCTGTTTAACCCAATAAACGGATAGGAAATATGACTTCAAGCCACATGGGAATGTGTAGGAAGGAGTGCTAAAGAGTCTGGGAAGAAGCCCTTGAGTGCATTTCTGTGGCTGTGACAAGATAACTGTATTTTATCTATCTAATGTGATAGCGTATTGTAAAGATTGTATAGTCAAATCAATTTTTAGTTAACTTATCAAACACAATATCTGGGAAACTACTGGCCAAATTGTGGATGAATGAATATCTGGGAGAATAATGTCTCTTACAAATTTCAAACATTTCAAAATTGAAAAATCATGTAAGAACTTTATAGAACTGTTTGCCTTTCTTCACCCTGTCTTTCCAATAGGGACTTTGGTTGACTTTACCATACCTCAATGTATGGGAGGTTACTTCATATAAGCAATCTAAAAAGCACATGGCTCTGATATATGAAATATGTTGTAGGAGGCATCAACACATCTCGCTTGGCTTAATTTCACAAACATTATTTTTTACAGTATTATTTACATGAACAACTAAATTAGTCACCAAACTACAATAGTTGTTCCATCTCCTGCAAAGGGAACAAGCTACGGTAGCTACAGCTTCACAGGCCACTGTGAACAAATGTCAGTAGTTAGCATCGTGAGCATGAACTCGTCTAAAAGCTCACGCTACGCATAGGGAACAATTTGATTTGTGTTTATCCTGCAATAAGGGAACTAGTCAATCCCTTTTGTTGCCATCCCATACTCCATCATTTCAATTGTTTTCTTTCCTTCTTAAGCTTGTTAATTATCTCCATGTTTCAAGCAACGACTACAGGTTGTCACTGCACTGTTATTTCATAATTAGCTACAGATCACACATTTACCTTATGGGCAGGACATCTTGTCACAGGCTGCGTGTCACCAAGTCATTATGTCGTTGTGTAAACTGATACTGCCACCGACAGAAGTTTCTGGATGTATTCACGGTTGTTTGCAGAGTCAACAAACTGGATTGTCGGGCTTTGACCCTCATCCAACAGATATAGTGTCATAAGCACAACTTGCCAGGAAGGAACACACCGGTGACTCACCACAAATAGAAAAAGGGCCAGCTCTTTCAGACCACAGATGCAAATTTTCCATCGGACAACTGTGTTTGGGAAGCAGAAACGAAAGTGTAGCGGTGATGTCGTGATCATGGAAACTGAGTGGCATTTGAATACTTTGAGAGTCATCAATAGGACGTTTTAGTATCACCGTACTTGTGTAACTGGAATTATTGATGTGATTTTGAATGCAAACACACATAATCTGATGACTTTGCATAATACATACTATATTATATATAGTACGTATCATCATTTCATCCCTTAATCCCTTAATCTGGGAGACAGAGAGCGAGAGACAGAGAGGAGGGGTTTAGTTGGGTTGCCCAACCTACTGCAGCCCTTTGCCACTCATCTGTCTTGAATTAGACAGCAGCCACCACCATATAAATACCCACTTATCATCTCAGTGGTTTATCCTCCCCTGATACAGGGGCCCGAGATGACGGAGACAATAGCGGACGCCCATGCACACAGTACACCCCCCCTCCTCCCGGAGGCATGTCTCGACTCGGGGCCCGCATTTAACTTTTATTACCCCAGGAGATGGATTGCCTGCTCCCCACCCTTATTTGGTGGTGTGGCGTGGGGGTGGGGGGGTTGTAAAGGGAAGGCAGCGCGGCTCAGTCAGAGTGGAGCCAGGTAACTGTGGAATGCTGCCGCCAATTTGCAAGAGATTGTCTCCGAGAAACGGCGACTCCCGACTCAGTTTGCTTTTTTTTCTTGATCGTTAATTTCTTTTTTTGTCATGATAGAGTAGAGTAATGATTTGACTTGTGAGTAAATCCATCTCCAGGGCAAAATGGTGGCCTAGTGGCTAGAGGGACCCGCGTTCAATCCTCAGTTTCGGCAAGACACTGGCTACAGGGATGCTGTTAGTTGGCTGACCTTGCTCTCTTACCTT
>OMOT01013353.1:4836-19339 GCA_900312575.1 Acanthochaenus luetkenii | reverse complement strand
ATATCATACTTAAACAAAACAGCGTTCATAATTATGTTTGTGTTATGCCATGAAACAGGTGTATTTATCTAATGTTTCAATAAAGCTTTGATTGAGGAAAAAATATGAATTTTGTATTTTCTAATAAGAAATATTAGTAAGAATGTTTTTAGCTGTATCGTTATCGATTGATCGATTAATTACTTTACTTTACTTTAGTAACTTTGGCGACTATCGATCAAGGAAATTCCCTAGAATTTGCAACCCTACTCTAGACTATTTAAACTAGAAAACTAGACTTAAAGCTAGACTTCAGCCAGACTAGACTATAGCATATTTCAACTCACAACTCTGTGTACTTAATATTGCTTTTTAAAAACAGTAGCATGTCCACATTTTCTTCCATCAAGCGGTTTCTGAGCTTGTTGACCAGAAGAAAAATAATCAGGTCAGCTCGTCTTTTTCACCGGCCTCCATTCCGTACTGCTCGATCATACATTTGTTGAATCCGCTGCATTATCGTCCACCGGCTTGGGACTGAGTAAGACGGCTCAACATGCACCTAAAGCCTGGCTCATCCACTTCTCTTAACGGACTTGTCTTTCATTTCCTTAATCAGCTGGGTGTTTTCACAGCTCTCTGGAGTAGAGGAAGTGTTACCCACCGCGCCATCTTGTTCCAAATCTGCGGTCGCGTGTTTTAGCCACAGATGATTGTTCATTGAGCCGGTACTCCCCCTTTCAGTCTTAAAGCACACCACCATGTTCCATTGTGTTGCCGTCCTCGTTGTTGTTTTGTAAAATACTTCCAGGCTTTTGCCGAGCCGCTCATTTTGATGCTGCTACGTCCTCCACTGTGTGGCATAGAATTTGAATTGGATAGAACAGACATCCCACTGTTTGCCGTGGTTCAATACCGTGATATCATTTACATTACATTTCCTATTAAAACATCAGATTGTGCTTGTGATTTTTTTTTAAACTCGTGTGTACAAGAGTGGCACAATAGTTCTGGCTAGAGTGCTAATTACACTGGCATCCCTCTCATCCCCCTAACCAACTAACTTTGAAACAGCCACTCTTCTGTTCTCACTGTGAATTAATCAAAATAGTTAGGCTGTGGGAACTAGAAGAGGTGTATTAAGCAGTTATTATTTTTTGAATTCATGCAATTTATTTTTACAATGAATACCATGATATTAAGATTGATTGGCATTCCCCCGGGACATTCTTTTCACAATGTTGTGATGAAGACTTGAGATTATATGAAAAAAATGACATCACCAAACCCTACCACAAAAGTAGCTAATATTAAGGAAATCACTGATATAGTAAGACTATCCACCTATGGTACCATCCAAGTAGTCAACTGGTCAGTAAACTCCCTACCTGAGGTTTCCCCTGAGGAAGTGGTGGGGAAGATGATGGTCTTGTTGGTGATTTCCACCAGGGCTTGAGGTGTCTGTGGGGTTAGAGGGGGCTGAGAGGCCTTGGTGTGGGGCCTGACCACAGGCAACAGGGGGGTGGCAGCCTGAGGAGACAGAGCTGACAGAGTCCTATCTGCTGGGGCTGCAGACACATCCAGAGCCAGGTCCCGACGAATCTGGATCTTGATGAACTGAACCAATGTTTATATTGCAGGGATTTAGCTTATGGTGTTATCCAGAGCAATGTATAATAGGTGCACACAGTAGAAGTCAACATTCATGAATGATTCGTGAATCTTCATGTTTGCAAAGCCCTATGTACCAAATGTCCAATACCTTCTGTTGACCATCACACTGGACATAGATCTGTCCACTCCACGGCAGCAGGGCGGATTTGCTTGCTAGTGAGGGGTTGGGGCTGATCAGAATCTGCAGGTGGCATCTTGGTAAACAGAAAATAACAGACACTGGTGAAGTAGTCCCTTCCATAACTACCACGTTACCGCAAGTCATAAAGGTACTGTTCTGAGGCATGACATCCTTCCTGTAATCATACCTTAGTGCAATTGTTCATGCAGTGTGATACACTTTGCGGCCTTACTGTCCAGACTTGCGCTGTCACCATAGCAACCCTTAAAATGCCATAGGCATCATTTTATGGTGTACTAGCCAAATGACCACGGCAAACAGTGGAAAGACCGTTCTATCCATTCAAGTTCTGTGACCTAGACAGAGGTCTTGCAAAACTTTTCCATCAGAGAGCTGTGAAAGTTACAATATAAATTAGGAACCATATTGTCAAAGACACAACACGAGATATCTAGTATATGTTTAACATTAGTGAGAAGAGTAGTAGAGTAGAAAGAGTTATTTATGATGTATTTCATGCTATTTTTGATTTATCTTCACAACCTTTCCTGCCTTTCTTGGCTGTGTATGTGATAAATGGGATGACATGCAACAAAGGTCATGGGGTGAAATTCTAACCTATAACATCTCCAGTCCAGGTATGCACTTTAGCCAACTGAACAACCAAGGGGCCCTGAGGTGAGCAGTGTATTCTTACTGAGGCTCAATGACTCCATGCTGAGGGGTGATGGTGAGGCAGTGTGCAGGCCAGGATAACTCAAAGCTCAGCTCTCTGGATGTGTTGTTCCGGATCTGAACATACCTGGTGGTGGCTGCACCATCTAAAAGCAACAAAACAACATAATGTGGGCTGTTGGTTACCTGAAAGTTAAAGAAAGACTGAGTGAACCACACCAACTCTGAAGCTGAATAAGATGTTTCAGCAACCTTATTCCAAATCCATAACAGGATTCAAAAATAGGCCCCTTTAAAAATAAAAAAACCTCACATCATGATACACTTTCAAACCTAAGAATCTACTCACTGATGGTGGGAGCAGTGAGGACAAGTTGCTCTGGGTGGATGGTCCAGGACTCCTGCTGACTAACTGATGGCTCTGCAGCCTGGGGGGGAGAAGAGACAATCAACAATCAAAAACAAAAACTTCATTTTCCATTAAATGGAGGAGACGCATGGATGTTTGTCTTCACCTCAATCCCATGAAAACAGCAGCAAAAAAACAGTATAGAATACAGTCCATCAAAGTTTATTCAAAACTGCTACCTTCAGGGAGGGCTCTGCCACACTCAGGGCTGGACCCTGGGGACCCTTCACGGGGAGCACATCCAGGAACACATTAGCATTTGCGAAACCACTGAGAATTACACAACAACATTATACAGTGTTAACTTGAGACTTAGCACTATGGCTATATATACAACAACTAGAAACACAGAAAAACGTAAATAATCTTACATGATCCACTCCATATAAATGTGGACCATAATTATTTTACCAATTCAGTACACTGTAATTAGTAGGATGAACAGTAGAACCGTGTTTTCCTCCAAAAAAAAATTCTAACCAGCGAGTTTGTGCAGTCTCATCTTTATTGCTTTTGTAATTACATCCACCAGCAGAGAAATTCCTACAATAATGCAATCGACAGAATTTATTTTTGCATAACCATGTTTTGTGCTCACTGTCTATTGAGTGGTCTGTACAGAAGGCTGATATTTAGATGAACCAGGTCCTAGCATATTATGTGTCAAATATATTTGATATGCATGACATTACCTGTCTGTTTCTGAACCGAGCCTAGCAGAGGGCTGTAGATGCTCAGTGTGGTTGCTCTCCCCAGAGTTTGTGCTGCCCAGCAAAGACACGACCACCTTACTCATGTTCCCATAGAAGATCTGGGCCTCATTGGGCCTCTGGGGCAGGTCACAGGCTACAGGGAGGGTAAATCATTAGTCACATGTAACCACCAACATCTAACACAGCATATTTGAAGAGCTATATTCAAAATGCAACATATCCATTTTGGAACAATATAATTACAAGCAATTAATATTTCAATATCTCACAAATATAAATCCTAAATATTGAAAATAAAAAAAATCCAGTCTGTAAAAGTAGTAACATTTTCTCAACAAAGGACTTAAATCACCTACTGTCCATTTCTTCTATACAAATGAGAATGAATGAAATAATCCCAGAAAACACAGGGTGAGCATTTAAAGTGATAATGTGCGCTCTTTTTTGGATTCTGGCTAAATCTGTGGTGCTCAGCGCCCATTACTGTGGTGTTTCTGCACTGCACTTCCCATAGATCACTTGTCAATCAAGCAGTACTGTGACATCCTTGGTTTTTCTGTTCACAAAGTTAGAGTTTCTGTAGGTGGCACTGTTTTCTGTCTGTTTAGCCATGGTTACTATTGTTGCTCATGCTAACTACTCTGTGCACCAGAGCATATTCTCCTGGAAAGACCTACCCGACTGTTTAGAACAGTAAATGTAAAAGCTTTCATGAACTAGGTATAAGTTGAATCACTATTGTGTTTTATCAATCGGCAATAGCAAGTAGCAAAATTGACATTTATATGAAAATGTTGATGATTATTACATTAAATATTTTCTATTCAATTATCACTTTTCTACACAACGGTCCCATAACATCTCAGTTGTTTTAATGGAGACCGAAGAGCATTTTTTTCCCCTGACATCTTACTCTCTGTAACTTGTTCCTCTCCCAGGAACTTCTCATTGAAGTCTATGTTTTTCAGCAGGCTGTTCTCAGACAGAACCTTCCTTCCAGCCTCTGGTTTGCTCTGCAGCAACCTGAGGGAACAACACACAAAAACACAGTGGGAAGAAATAATCAAATACAACAACTTCTCGAATGCAGAGCCATCTGGGGTTGGATCTACAAACGACAGCATTTTTTATTACTTTCATTAAAGCATTGTGTTTATTGTGTGAAACTATAGCCAAGCATACAAATCATCTCTATGGACAAGACGAATACAGAATCAGTTGTTTTGTAGGAAACCGAGTGGCTGGGAGAATGAAGGTAAGGTCCTGCAGTGGAAACTGTGGAAATGGAATCACTGGTCTGATGAAGGCAAACCATTTCAATTCCCCTATATTAATCTTATTGGCGGCATGTTTGTAAATCACTTTTACAGACCAGTATCGATTCTCACCAGGACAACAGAGGAATTTCAGTTCATAACTAAATGAACTTCCACCTACATAGAGGAACTGTCCCACAGACCATTACTGTACAGAACATGACTTCCAGTGACTCAAATCCAGAGACACATTGCAATTTAAATAGGAAAATACCACATCTGAAACAAACTATTCCTATGCCTTAGGACAGTTTGGGTTGTATTATTAACCATTCACTAACATTACCACTTCAATTAAGAAGAGGTGGGGTAAGGTCAGACCTTCTGTATTGCTGCCTGGAGATCTCGTCTCCACAGAACAGACAGATCGTAGCCAGCAGGGTGTTGGGCGACTGACATAGGGTCTGCTCTCTCTGGGTGGACTTCATCAGCACTGTGATCACCTGCACACACAAATATTGTATACTGACAGGGTCACGCTCCAGCACAGATGGATACACACAACAGGCAGCACTAAGAGGTAGAAGCCAGAAGCAGGACTTGAACCAAAGGTAATATTTAATGTCAAGAAAGAGAAAAGAAGCTGCTATACCAAAGACTAAATCAAGTATTACTCTTCATCAAGATTTTAGTCTCCCTAGATGTAACTGCAAAGCATGAAATGCAGTCTCTTATTTATTTCTACATTTATTCCTGAACAGGAGTGGCTCATATTAGCTGTATCCCTTCTCCTACCTCTTGCGTCCTTTCCTTCAGTACGAACTGTGACGGAGCGAGGCTGATGACAGTGGGCTCCATAACGGATCGGGTCTGCATGTCGGAGAAGGCCATGGCTTTGATGAAGGCTGCCCTGGAGCCGGTGTTCCTCACACACAGACACACCTTGCTGACGTGACCAACAGCAATGCCCGGTAGCGTCGCCATGTAGCCGTCTGCCTGTTTCCTCTGGTCCTCCAGGATGATGTTGCTCGTGCCGCCGTAGCCCGACAGAGGTATCTGAGCCAAGACGGGAACTATCTTAAACTACAGCCCAACTCTCTGTAGGTTTCCAGTGCAAGACAGGTTGAGCGCAAAAAGATCACGAGATTTGTGAAACTTAAAACACATGTGGGAGAAGGAAAGACAAAGGAGTAGCAAAGAGAGTGGGTGAAGGGGCTGAGGTGTGAATGTAGGATGCCAAGATATACAATGTTTAGGAACACTATATCCCATCATGTGGAAGAAGGTAGGGGAGCACTTGCCAGTATGTGTGTGTATGTCTGTATTATTAAGTGCCACGTTATATAAAGATCTCTGAACATTGAGAAAACGGAAGCCGTGGCTGTACGTACTTGTTACAGAATATCAAGATTCATAGGATCTATGGAAATTACAACACAGTATGGTGAAGAAGGGGGCTTCTGCAGTAATAGAGAAAGAATGCACAGGTGTGTGCCTGTGCCTGAGTGTATTATGGAATGGCAAGACAATCATTATTCATGAAAATAAAACCTTACAGAAAAAGTAACAGCAGTAACAAAGAGCCAAAGAGAAAAAGAGAATGAGAGAGATAGAGTTCTAGATCCCCTATAGAAAAAGAAGCCAGACAGAGAAAGGGAGCGAGGCAGATCCTTACAGTGAATTTAACCCCTGGCTGTGAGGGCCGGACTCCAGACTGCTTGATCTCCAGCTTGGCCAGCATGCAGGCCACCCTGGTAGGAGCAAAGAGCAGGTGGACGGCCACGTCCTCTCTGGGACGAATGGACAGCTCCCCATGCCGGGTCAAACGCTCCTCTAAACTGAACATACTCTGGAGCTGAGGGACAAACAGTTATTTTATATTAATCACATTTAATTAATCACAAAACGACCTATGGAGGTGGTAAATAGAGATGGGACGATAAATCGTAGTACGATAATTTGCAATGTGAAAATATGACGATGTACTTCGTAGGACATAACGATGGTACTTCGTGGGACATAACGATGTGCATCGAATGTATGCGCTGTGCGTTGTGCGTTACATTGTCTGCTGCTTAATTTGCTCGCCTCCTCCTTTTTCTTCTCCGCCCATTACACAGTTTGTACAGCAGAGGGCACAAACACTGCAACCCAAAACTGCAAAGTCAAGAGGCAGATATGGCGAACAAGGAAGAGGAACTTTTAATTGAGGATGCTCCATCTATGTTTAAGTTAACAGTATGGCAATACTTTGGGTTTCCTGTGAGAATTTAAAACAATGAGCGAGTTGTCGACAAGACATATCGCCTTACACAACAGGCAACATAACTACCGGTAATGTCAGCATGTCCAACACCACCACAAAAGCAGATTTTCTTCTGTCAAAAAAAGTTCATAATCACATTTTAAAAACTGGATTCACAACATTATGACTGCCGCTTTTAAGACTTGGCTGTATGAACTGACGGCTAAACCAATTGTATGGTGCTACGCGAATGGACGTAAAACACGTGTGCCTTGTTTACATTCGAGTGAAGCTGTGAGAGATCGCTGAAAAACAAGCGTGAAGGGAAATCTGCAAACAAACCGGGGCATGTGCAGGGCAGGGCAGCAGTATCTCAGGAGGTAGAGGTCCCGCCCAGCAACCGCAAAGTTGAAGGTTCGAGTCCAGATCCTCCCGAGAAAAATAACATCTGTGGTAGTGTCCTTGAGCAAGACACTTAACCCCAAATTGCTCACGTTGAGCAGGTTGGCATCTTGCATGGTTGCCTCCGCCAACAGTATGATGATATGTAAGTCGCTTTGGATAAAAGCATCGTAGTGTAATGTAATAAACCTATTTGTACATTAACCACATTGTTGGTAAATGTACAAACTGACCAGTCCATGTATACATGTACCACACTGTCGGTAAACATACAACTTGACTGATGCATGTGTAGTGTAGACATATCACTATGTCGGGTAATGTATAAATTGACTGGTCAGGTATATGTGTACACTGACTGTTTTTCCTCATAAACCGTAACATACAAGATAAGAGACCCATGCCAGGTGGAAAAGGGACCACAGTCCAGAGATACCAGCATTCTTGTTTAAGCAGATGAAGAACCCAACCATTTGTCATATGTATCACAAGATTTCACAAATCATGAATGAAGAGTGTTTGGTTTGAATCTACCTGAAAACAGTCCTGGTCTTGACCGCGGATCAGCATGCGTAGTTGCTGTGTTGTGTTAGGCGAGTTGTTCCTTAGAACCAACTTCTGTTGGCTGAGAAACAGAGACAGCTGTTGGCTACACAGTGACAAGATGAATGAATTATGCATCAAACTTGAACATCATCCTAGACAAAGTTTCCAAAACTGTGGTGTTCTGAGATTTCCTCGTGGAAATATTATGAAGTCATTATCCTAATGTCCTAGTTTGTGTGGGATAGCCAACTCAAATTGATCTGGTTAAACCATTGAAGGATACCTCCATCCAGTGGGGGATTCAGTTTTCTTATTGCTTTCTGTACAGTACCTTTCTTCAATGAATAAAAATTAATTGTGGATTATCTTGAAATGGCTTCTGAGGAATAACACTCCCTGTAGACCCCTTCTGTCCCTTCTCATGAATAATATTATAAAAGCCAATAGAATGAGATGGACCACCAGGCCTTGCGTTTTATTGATGGTTTTTCAATGAATAATTGATATCTATACACAGTACTTGTTTCTTGATCCCAAAAAACTAAAACTAAAAAAGAATGAATGAATAAGTTCAATGTTGCTTACACAGCTCTTCCTAAAGTGACCCCTCCCCAGGCTACGAACTGTTTGTTGGAGAGTATAGGGGGAACGTCGCTGGCAACCCTGGGGCCCAACATAGTGGCAGAGGTGGTGGGTGGTTTCCCACCGTTCTCTGGGATCACCTCTCCTTTGAGGGTCACCTCGTACTGAGGGCCTGAAGGCAGCACCAAGATGGTGAGAAGGCTACAGCAAAACAACAAGCATAAACACATTAATCTCAATTAGTGCGTTTACATAACTACTGATATTCTGATATATTTTGGGGTACTCAAGGAAGCATATAAACAGCATATCCAGAATAAGATCTAAATCAGCGTATTAACTATTAGCCAACATACTGGAAATGTGCATCGAAATGTGCCAATTTTGATTACCTTGGTTAAATAAAGGGTTACAAAAAGAGCATCAGATATCACTTTACAATAATATATCTATTAGCAGCAGGTTTCACGCTCAGATTATGTATATAACCTTTGCTGCATATAAACCTAAAGACCAATCAATAAAACAAAAATGTTTGGTACTTTATCAAATAGGCTGAAATAAATATAATTTGAATTGAATGACATGTTTCCAAAATGAAAAAAAATGTATTAGGCCCGCAACAAACAATTATTTGTTATTAGTGATAAACACGCAAGTATTTTTTGAATTAATTTATTAATAATTTTGTCTACAAATAATAACAAATGCCCATCACAAGTTACCAGAGCACAAAGTGACATCTTAAAATTGTGACCAGCAGCCAAAAAAGTATTCATTTCATGATTAAATTAAATGGTGAAAAGGAAGCAAATCTTAGCAGTTGTGAAGCTGTAAGCAGCGAATGTTTGGTGTTTTTACCTAACAAATAACTAAAATGATTAAACGATTATAAAAATAATAATCGACAAATGTTCTGTATCAACTAATCGTTTCAGCACTAGTGTGTATACCTTTCTTTAACTTTCTTGCTACCCAGTGCAGTGAAGAAGACCACAACACCTTGCTCCTCTCCATTTCTCAGAGACAATTCATTAGGCTTCATTGAGAAACAGTCCTCAGCATCACTGATCTGTGTAGAGAGGGAGAGAAAAGCACAATAAAAAGGAAGGGGGAGGAAAAACAAGAAAAGAGAGCAAAACATCAATAAATCTCCCCACAGTATGTGGCACAGTCTGAGCCCAAAATGTCAAAGAGGCGTACCCAAACCCCAGATCTAATAAGAAAGGCAAAGGTCAGAATTACCTTGAGCTTCAGCTGCACGTCAATGTTGCCTGCATTCTTTAATGGCAGAGTCTGTTGACTAGATTTACCCAGCGGAGCAGAGAGGCAGACAGTCTAGACAAAATAAGCACAAAAGGCTGTTCATTATCACCTAGGTCCAGTCCAAGAACATTAGCAAAAAAGTATTGAAACATTTTTAAAAAAAAAATGTTTACAAAAATTACAGTAGATTGTCTATCTAACGCTACAATTGGCAACACATTTTTGTAATGATTAATCAAGCCATTTATTTTCTTAAATGTTTAAGACATTCTCAATCTCATATGACTTGAAGCAAAACTGAAAAAAGGACTGTTGCACAAATAATTCACAATTAAAAAGTCATGCTATCTTTCTTGGTCATGCAAATCTGCCAAACATGTTCAGAAACCTTGATATGCAAGATGGTCTCTCCCATTGCCAGGGAAGACTTACGCATGACCCATACATTGCAATATCTTTAAGTATTTTAATTACAATTGATGACAGTGTGCAGAGGTACAATGTATGTAATCTCTTCATAGCGGCTTGGCTACCTGCAGGTCTTTAGGAGCATGGACCCTTGCGGTTCCAGACCTGGCCCTGAGGGGAATACTCCTGATCACATGACTCGGACCAGGACAGTCCACTTCAACGTCCACCCGAGCACTGTACTCATCAGCTGGACCAAGCTCTCCTGACAAACACAACCATGAAGAGATTGGGTTTGCTGCAAATTACTGGGTTATGGTTGTTGAAAATGTTTAAAATCTGGAAATGTAAAGTTTAGATTATCCAATTCTGACAATTGTAATCTAAGGCCTCTTACAATATCATAAGTCAAGTGACATAAATGAACATCATAGTTGCGCTGCTGATCCCATTGCCTTTAGTATGAAAAAATGCAAATGGTATAACACTGTTCGATGGTAATTAAGTATTCAACTATGGATAATCTGACACTATTACCTGAAGAGGTGGTGTACTTCTGGGGAGCCCTGAAATGAACCCAAACCATGAAGCTCTCTGGGTTCTGGAAAAGTAAAACATGGAACATTTATCCTGTGTATGATCAAACCAATTTAACTGCTCAATAACTAAGGCTGACAATTTTATGAAATCTGTAAAATTGCTTTGCCCACATTGTCCTGAAAGCAACTGCATGCAAACTGACCTTTTAGTTCCATTGACTAATAACTAACTAAAAACAATGCATTTTGGTGAATACTGTCATGATCTCAGCAAAGTGCTTATTATTTTTACATAAAATAAATGAAACAAAAACATGCAGCATGAACAAATCTAACTGATATACTATAAACAAATAAAATACAATAAAAACACTGTCAAACAGGGCCCTCACAATCAGGGGAGGGGGCAGGAGAATGGCATCAGTTTCATCCAGTGATGACCCAACTACTCTAACTGTATACTGACTGAGCTGAGTGTGAGGCTGTAATGGACTTGGCAACGCTAACCTCTCCATAGCTGGCATGCAACACATGGTTCACCACCGACAGAGCGGACACCTGGCCCGCCTCAGATGTCATGGCAATGGGGTGCTTGGAGAAAGTGAAGCATCGCCAGGCCGTGGCCACGTTCTGGAGGGATGAGATGTACAAAGTGAACACACAAAGACACATTTTTACTTGTGCCCAATACTGTCTTTGTGCTATTGCTCATAACAGGGCACCGCTGTTAAAAAGGTACTTCACAAATACAAAGATCAGAAGTTATTCTGGATAAGACCAACTGCATCAAATAACCTGCTTTAATGTTGACTTAAATAATTGCTATTCAAAAGCGTTTCTCAATGCAGATTTGGGTCTGTACAATGTCGAATTTAGACCGACTGTCACTGTAAGTAGATTAGACATCTACACATGTCTGTGTGTACAGTATGTGTGTGTGTGTGTTAAGCAAATGTGTAAAAGTGTAACTTGTCGACTCACCGCACTGATGACCAGGCGGATAGGTACTGTGGCGTGAGTCCTATTAAGGAGTTTGAGAGGAAGGGATTTGGCACTGCCTCCTGAAAGGTCTCCAAAATCCAAACAGTCAGAGTTGCCAGCTTCAACCTGATAATCGAAAATTAATTTGAGATGCGGTCTTAAGGAGACTGTGACATATTTCATGTTTATTTTCAGGTCTTATTGCCTTCAGTAAAGGTGAGGACTGGTAAATTATATTGGCACATAGGGATCAAAAGCATGATGACAAAACATAATGCTCATAATTGTAGGCACATTTCCACTTCTCCATTACCTCAAAACACTTATGCACATGAATCATGGCCTGTAACTCTGTTACTCAATACCTTTCCTATAATATCCAAGCTCTTGGCCGCAATTGTGGAGAGGAGGGAGGGAGGGGGTGTTATATCAGATGTTTATCTAGATAGTTAAATGATGAGAGGAACAGAGCAGAAGGTTCTGGTGGGGTATGATCCTGACATGTGAACAACTTTAAAAGAAGTGATTACATTCCTCTGTACCTTCCTGATGAAGGCTATGTAGCCAAAAAACTTTGGTGATGGATTAGCACAAAGCAAAAACAGAGAAGAGTTGTGCAATTTATTTTGTCAGTTAGGGGTATGATCCTGAGCGGAGTAGATGTGGGAGTAGATGAGAACTAGAACCAGAGGCCCTCACCTCTATTGCAGGATTCTCAGCTATGGCGACAAGCACCACCCTTTTGGCAAAGACTTCAGCTCTGGCAGCCACTTCCGACTCTGCAGAGGCAGGCCAGGAGGAGACACTGAGGACACACTGGTAGACACCAGCCTGGGGAGGGATGAACAACACCTTCTGCTCCTCTGTACTCTTAGGGCCGATGGTCGTCTTGTTCTTCACTATCAGCCACTGGTAAGGCAAGCTATCCACCTGTTGGGTTTGGCATGGAAGATAGCTAAACTGAAATATAGAGATCAGGGCTGACTTTTGACTTCGGCTGGTTCGGCCAGACAGAAATGTAGCATGTCTCTGAATGAGCAACTCCTTCCTCAAAGCATTCTCTAGTCCACTGAATTAAATAATTAAGTGTTTCAGAATACCATTTAAACTATTCTTAATACTAACATGATTTGAATATTGAAAATATTATTCAGACTGTTTTGTTTACAATGACTTGAAGCCAACTATATTTTTCCACATTAGTATGGAGACAAATGTTGCATTACACCTTTGTTCCTATGAGCAGTTCCTCATCTCATATATTAGGAAGTGATATTTCAGGGTTTTAGGACACTGAGTGCTGTGGTTTCACACTACATAAAAGCAATCTCTACTTTTGCAATTAAAAACACTATCTGTAACTGCTCACCTTCCCTCCATCAATGGCCAGGCTGCTGGCAGTGATGGAGACTTGCTGCCATCTCTCTGAGGGGTTGAAGAGGCTGAGGGAGGTCTGGGAGGCAATGCCCACGCAACAGGCATGAGGGAACCGCAGCTCCTCTGGCACCACCACTTGACCTGAGGATGACATTAGTGGAAAGCGGATAACTTTTTAAATTATGGTTGCAATTAACAATTCAAAGTTTAAATACTTGTCAAAGACAAACAAATAAACAAGAAACCAATTGCAGTTTGGAGTCCCAAAAATCTTAAATTATTTTTCCTATTTCAGATGAGGTCAAGAAATGCAACTGTGATAATGAAACTGTGACTTTCTTAAAAACACCATGACCATTCCTACCTCTGAGTTCCTCAAGACCACCAGCCCCCCATGGCTCTATACTATACTGACTGTAGGGTTTCCCCATCCCCATCATGCCCATGTCCAGTTGGTTCTGATGGGGTCTAGGGAGAAGGTGGTGGTGGTACCCAGCAGGCCCAGAAACCCCCAGAGGACCTGATGTGGGATGGAGGAGTCTCGCTGGTGGTTCACAGTTGGATATGCCTGAAAAGAAATAGGGAAAAGGAAGCAGGAAAATATTATATAATTATATTTTGTCTTAGTACCACCATCATGTCTGGTGGCGTTGGTGGTGTTGCATCATTACAATTCTTCTGTTGGTTTTATACTCAAGTTGCCGTTTTATGTGTGATATCTGACACAAATAAAAAAGAAAGTGGACATGCCTGAAGAGGACACACTGTAGAGACCGTTTCCTGTTGCTCCAATGTGATAAGCCCCAGAATGTAATGGAGCTTCAGATACTAAGTACTGCTGAGCCAGCTGGGAGCTGAAGAGAGAGCGTCCAGCAAGGAGGGACTGCACACCTCCATGGTGGGGCAGGTCAACCAGGCCAGCCCCCTGGGGCTTAAAGCTAGAGATGGGCACATAACGCAGGTCCTCCGAGGAGTAGAAAGGAGGCATGCAAAGGCCTCCCCCAGGGTACGCCTGGCTTGAGACTGAACCAGTAGCTCCCCATTGCTGGGAATTCTGAGTGGCTATGGTGCTGCTAGGTTGCTGGATGTTCAAATTACTGGAGTAGCCTGAGTCCACTTTAGTGAGTTGCCGTACACTCGACTCAGAGTGGCGACCACAACCTGCCGGAAGGTCGCTAGTTCCATTGCCACTACAGTGGTAGTTACATTCACTCTGGCTGCGGGTACAACTAAGAGCAGAACCACTACGCGGGGGCTCTGGGCTTTTACACTGGTGTGGTGGTAGTGGGTCCAGACTTTTAGACTGGTGTGGTTGTAGCGGCTCGAGGGT